>CAXIWF010001534.1:39055-107431 GCA_964036045.1 Eutreptiella sp. 'Long Island Sound 2002' | reverse complement strand
CCATCACGACCTGCGAGCAACTCGGCGGCTCGGCGAACTACGACACCGATCTGGTGCTCTACTCCGCCCCCGGGGCGCCCTGCCCGCCGACCGACGCGTTCCTGATCGACTGCAACGACGACGACCCGAACAACACCTGCGGAACATCGGGCGGCGGATACCGCAGCACGATCACCGCGAACGTGGTCGCGGGCGAGCAGTACATCATCCGCGTCGGCGGATTCGGCCCCGGCAACCAGGGCACGGGCAACCTGCTCATCGAGTGCGGTGCGACCTGCCAGGGCGACATCAACGGGGACGGCTCGATCAACCTGGCCGACCTCAACCTGGTTCTCGGATCCTTCGGGTCCGACGCCGGCGGCGACGCCAACGGCGACGGGGTGACCAACCTCGAGGATCTGAACATCGTGCTCGGAGCCTTCGGCACCAACTGCTGAACCCTGGCCGATAAGAGTCTCACTCACGCACGCGCGGTCCCGCTTCAGGCGGGGCCGCGTTTTCTATGCGCCTGTCGCGACCCAGCGCTCGAACCGATTCTGGTCCGGATTTCGTCCTGCGCCGCCTCTGAACCGAGGTACCTTGCCTGAAGACCTCGGAGGATCCGACGATGCGCACAACGAGTTTGATCGCCGCAGTGGCGACTGGATTAACCGCAGTTTCCGCTGCTCTCGCTCAGGACGCCCTGCCCGCCCCGGCTGGAGGCACGCCGGTCGACGCGCGTATTGATTCCGGCTTCGTGTTCTCCGAAGGGCGCGACGCCGGCACCGTCATCTTCGAGACGCACGTGCACGAACCCGGAGCGGCTTGGGTCCGCCTGCGCTTCGAAGACGTCCAACTCGCCGGCGCCGCCAGCTCCGACACGCACAGCGTCCTCCGACTGACATCGTTGCTCGACGGCGCGGTGCAGGAACTCGACCCGATCGAACTCGTGCAGTGGCAGAACTCGTCGGCGTACTTCAACGGCGACACGGTGCTCATCGAGATCGTGGCACGCGGCGCCTCGGGCATCAACTCCCTTCGGATGAGCGAGTTCATCGCCGGACCCGATGCCGGCGTGCCGGCGGAAGTCCAGCGGTCGATCTGCGGCAGCGTCGACGATCGCGTGCTCTCGAACGACCCCCGTGCCGCTCGCCTCGCCCCGATCGGCTGCACCGCGTGGATGATCGACGACTGCAACAATTGTTTCCTGACCGCCGGCCACTGCACCGGAAACGGCTCGCAGGTCGTGCAGTTCAATGTCCCGCTCTCGAACCCGAACGGATCGTGGAACAACCCGCACCCCGACGACCAGTACCCGGTGGATCAGAACTCAATGCAGTCCAACGGCGGGCAGGGCATCGGCAACGACTGGGCCTACTTTGGCGCCTTCCCCAACAGCAATACCGGCCTGCGTCCGGCGGATGCGCAGGGCGAGGTGTTCACGCTCGCGTCGCCGCCGCCGGTGAGCGGCCAGCAGATCCGCATCACCGGCTACGGGACGGTTTCGCCGCCGGTCCCGGGCACGTGGAACTCGGTCCAGAAGACCCATGTGGGCCCGTTCGCGTTGAACTCGGGCACGCGGCTCTCCTACAGCACGGACACGACCGGCGGGAACTCGGGCTCTCCGGTCATCCTGGAGTCAACTGGCGCTGCGATCGGTATACACACGCACGCTGGATGTAACTCCGGCGGCGGTGCGAACAACGGGACTTCGATCTTGCAGCCCGATCTCCAGAACGCGCTGGCAAACCCGCTCGGCGTCTGCTGCGAGGGGGAGCCGCAGCCGCCCGGCGAATTCGACTTGCTCTACCCGGCACCCGATTCGGACAGCGTCGAACGCAACCTCGTGATGCAGTGGGCGAGTGCCGAGAACGTCTGGTATTACACGATCTGGGTCGCGGATAACCCTGACTTCATCGGCGCCGTCGTGGACGGCTTCGAGACCTCGAACACCCAGATCAGCCTCCCGCCGAACTACCTCGACGAGGCGACCACGTACTACTGGCAGGTCCAGGCCATCAGCCCGAGCGGCGCAACCCGCTACGGGAATCCAGAGCTTGCCACGTTCACCACGATCGGCCTCGATGTGCCCTGCCTCGGCGATGCCGACGGGGACGGCATGGTCGATCTCGCCGACCTCAACGCGGTGCTCGCGAACTTCGGCCAGTCCGGAGTCGTCGGGGATGTCAACGGCGATGACCAGATCGACCTGCTCGACCTGAACATCGTGCTGGGCGCGTTCGGCGTACCGTGCCCATAACTCAGATCGCCTGCTGACCTATTGGGCCGACTGACCTACCATGCCTCCTGAAAAGGAGGCATGTGTGCTTTTTGACTCGCTGCGCCAACGCCTGACCAATCTGTTCGCCATCACGCTCGCGGTGTGTTGCGTGCTCACGCTGAACCCGCTCGCGACGGCTGCGCCGGAGCCGGTTTCAGTCGCGGACAGCATCGACCCTTCGCAATATCCCGACCAGAGCGTCGTGATCGTGCACTACCACCGGCCGGATGGCGACTACGCCGACTGGAACCTTTGGGCGTGGCCCGACGGCGGTGCCGGTCAGCGGTACGACTTCACCGGCGAGACCGAGTTCTCCCGCTACGCCACGCTCGTGCTTCCTGAGTCCGTCCCGCTGATCGGAATGATCGTTCGGGAGGGAGAGTGGAGAGCGAAAGATGTCGACCGCGACCGCTTCGCACGGATCAGCCGCGGCGGGGTCACGGAGGTATGGCTCGTCGCGGGCAACGAGCGCGTCTTCCGGACCCCCGCGTCCGTCGACCTTTCGGCCCGCATCTTCGGCGCGTTCCTCGACTCCTCCGATCTCATCCACTTCACCACGAGCACCGCGCTCGATGAGAGCACATTGCGTCGAACCGTGCTGGAGAACCGGCGCGGCGAGGCGGTCGAGTATGAGATCGTTTCGATCGAAGAGGCAGATGCAAACCCGTCGCGCGGCGTCACGTACGCCGCGAGGCTCAGCAGCCCCGTTGACGCGGACCACCTCGGGCATCTCCGTCTGAACCCGCCCGATATGGATGCGGCGACCGTCTTCGCACGCGATGTGCTCACCGAGGACCGCTTCACCGCCCTCGATGCCGAACTCGGTCCGATCTGGAGCCCCGAGTCCACCACCTTCCGCACTTGGAGCCCGGTCGCGGATTCGGTCGACCTGCTGCTGTTCGAGAAGCCCGACTCCAAACTGCCGTTCCTCGCCGTTCCGCTCGAACGAAAAAACAACGGCGTCTGGGAGACCGCGGTCACCGGCGATTTCCACGGCATGACCTACCAATACTGGTTCAAGTCGTACGGCGTGGATCGGGTTACCGCCGACATCCACTCGCTGGCGGCCACGACGGACAGCCTTCGCTCTGTGGTTGTCGCTCCGGATCGGACCGATCCGGACAACTGGGGCCGATTCGAACCGCCGCAGATCGCCAGCCCGACCGACGAGGTGATCTACGAGATCCACGTCCGCGATTTTTCCATCGCGGATCCGTCGCTCGACGCCGACCTGCGAGGCACCTACGCCGGACTGACTCATCGCGGCTCCGTTAAGGTCGACAACCGGACCGTCCAGACCGGTCTGAACCACCTCGAAGAACTCGGCATCACCGCCGTGCACTTGCTCCCGGTGCAGGATTTCACCGCGCCGCTCGACCAGTACAACTGGGGCTACTGGACCGCGCTGTTCAATGTGGCCGAGTCCAACTACTCGACCGATCCGAGCGATCCGCTGCAAGCCATGCGGGATCTCAAGGCCGCGATCGCCGGGCTCCACGAAGCGGGCATCCGTGTGATCCTCGATGTGGTGTACAACCACACCTCGACCAGCTACGAGCTGTCGCCCTTCGACCAGTCCGTCCCCTATTACTACTTCCGCACCACGATCGACGGCTCGCTCCGCAACGATGCAGGCGTCGGCAACTCCATCGCCGACGAGCGCCCGATGGCCCGCAAGTACATCGCCGACTCGCTCGAGTACTGGACACGCGAGTACAACATCGACGGCTACCGCTTCGACCTGCTCGGCACGCACCAGCCCGATTCGGTCCGCGAGTGGGTGCAGCGCATCCGCAGCGTGCGACCCGACGCCACCATCTACGGCGAACCGTGGACCGGCGGCGGGCCGATCTACTTCCCCAAGGGCGCTCAGCGCGGCATGGGGATCGCCGTGTTCAACGACCACCTCCGCAACGCCATCCGAGGCGACCTCGACGGCACGGCGCAGGGCTTCGCGACGGGCCCCGCCGGCGACACCGGCTCCATCCGGCGAGGTGTGATGGGCGCGATCGATGACTTCACCGACGATCCTACCGAGTCCATCAACTACGCATCCGCCCACGACAACCTCACGCTCTGGGACAAAATCGTCCTCACCCAGCCGAACGCAACCGACGAGCAGCGCCGCGCGATGCAGAAACTCTCGCACGCCATCGTCCTGACCAGCCAGGGCATCCCCTTTGTCCACGGCGGTGCAGACTTCGCCCGAACCAAAGGCGGCAACCACAACTCGTACAACGCCGGCGACGAGGTCAACCTCTTCGACTGGCAGCGCAAGGATGAGTACCGCGACGTCTTCGACTACATCCGCGGCCTCATCGAACTGCGAGTTGCCCACCCGGTCTTGCGACTCAGCGATCGAGCCGAGGTGCGCGAATCACTCCGCTGGCGCAGACTCCCCGAGGGCACGCCCGATGGCGTCCTCGCTTTCACGCTTGATTGTGAAGCGACCGGTGATCAACTCCAGGTCATCTACAACGGCACGAATCGCGAACTGTCTGTACCGCTCGGAACCGGACAATGGGCGGTCCTCGTCGACGATCAGAACGCCGGAGCGAAGCCGCTTCGCAGCATCCGTGGGAGCATGGCACTGCCGCCATACTCGGCATCGGTGCTCCTGCTGGAACGGGACTGAGCGATCGGAGCGTTACGCCCTGCCGAGCGTCCGGCGCACGTGTGCCGAATCGGCGATCGGCTCCCACGGCTCATCGATGATCGCGGCGAGGTGATCAGGTGTCAGTTCGTCGGGCCGATCAACCCGGATCGCGCCGATGTTCGAGCTGAACCGCACGCCGCGGACTTTCTCGCCGGGCCAGCCGTCGAAGAGCACCTCCGGTCCGTAGACAGCGCGCTCGCTCACGGGGTCTCGCTCCAGCATCGCGCGGCTGAGGCGGACGTCGTGCAGCAGGACCCACGCTCCCGGCGCGAGACAGGGCCCCAGATCGATCAGGTCCGCAACGGGGGCGGGATGGCCGTGGTTCGCGTCGATGAATGCCAGCCGAACGCTCGCGTTCGGCAGTTGCTCCCCTGCTGTTTTCGCGCCGCCTCGCGTGAGCAGTTGATCGCCGGCCAGGCGAGCCACCATCTCCTGCACCGCCTCACCGACCGTGCGGCTCTCGTCGAAGTAGCAGCGGGTCATGATGTCGTAGCTGCGTAAACGCGGCGCGTCGCCGGCCCCGATCGTCGAGAGCGCGCTGAGCAGCGCAGTGCTCGACACGCCGGACGCCACCCCCACTTCCACCACGACCTCGGGCCGGATCGCGCGCACGAACAGGTCGAGCACCGCTGCTTCGACAAGGTTGATCCGTCCCTGAGGCCAGTCGGGGAGCGTGAAGTCCCGGGCCAGCCGCTCGGCGTGCTCCCGGTAAGACTCGGCCTCCAGAGCGACGCCCAGGGCCTCCGCGAACGGGAGAAGCACCTTGGTGCAGTCGATCAGGCTTTGCGCCCGCTTGGCCACATCCGCACCGCGGTCTGGCAAGAAACCGAGCCGGCGCGAGTCGTACCTCGCCTGTGTTCCCATGGGACTCATGCCCCCCTCTATCGACGCCCATGCCCCGACCGCTGCACAGAGCTTTTCCGGCCGAAGTCCCCGCGATTGTCGGCCCCTCCGATGTCGGGGTACGATGGCGCCCTCGCCCACTCAGCCGGAGGACCACCGATGCCGCTCGACCGCAACCAGCTCGCCATCCGCGCCGCGCAGGAGCTCGAAGACGGCTTCATCGTCAATCTCGGCATCGGGATCCCCACCCTCGTCGCCAACCACATCCCCGACGGTATCGATGTCTGGCTCCAATCCGAGAACGGCCTGCTCGGCATTGGCCCGTTCCCGACCGAATCCGAACTCGATCCCGACCTGATCAACGCCGGCAAGCAGACCATCACCGCGCGCGACGGCGCGGCCTTCTTCTCTTCCTCCGACTCATTCGCCATGATCCGCGGCGGTCACATCGATATCGCCATCCTCGGTGCCATGGAGATCTCCCAGACCGGCGACATTGCCAACTGGATGATCCCCGGCAAGATGATCAAGGGCATGGGCGGCGCGATGGACCTCGTCGCCGGCGTCAAGAAGGTCGTCGTGGTCATGGAACACACCAACAAGCACGGCGATTCCAAGATCAAGGCCGAGTGCTCCCTTCCCCTCACCGGCCTCAAGTGCGTGGACATGGTGATCACCGACCTCTGCGTGCTCGAACTCGATCGCGAAGCCGCGGGTGGCGAAGGGCGCTTCCGCCTGATCGAACTCGCCCCGGGCGTCACCAAGGACGAAGTACTCGCCAAGACCGAAGCCGAGATCCTCGTCGCCGACGAACTCGCCGAGGTTCCGGTGTGATCACCGACCATTGGCCCTGGAGCGAGGATCCGCTTCGCGCCCCGCTCGGTGCCGAGACCATGCTCAGCACCGGCGAACTCGACTTCCTCCACTGGCTCGGTAAGTCGCAGTACTGCGGCGCCGGTCGCGTCGTCGAACTCGGCCCGTTCCTCGGCGGCAGCACGCTCGCGCTCTGCCACGGGCTGTCGCAGAACCCGGCGTGGACGCAGCCCCTGCTCGCCTATGACCGGTTCGTGATGTTCAACGATCAGGAGGGTCGTTACACGCACATCGCCGCGCCCGGGGAATCGTTCCTGCCGGCATTCCGCCGGAATACCCGCGCATATAGCGATCGCGTCACCACCCGCCCCATGTCGATCCCCGCGCCGACGCCCGGCATCGATCACACCGAGGCCCTCTACCCGGAGCGTGAGCCGATCGAGATCCTGTTCATCGACGCCGCCAAGACCTGGCCGGTTCACATCACCATCCTCGATGTCTTCGGCCCGCATCTGATTCCCGGCAAGTCAATCGTCATCCAACAGGACTTCAAGTGGGCGACGGTCTTTTACCTCCCGCTGCACATGTACCAGCTCCGCGAGTGCTTCGAGCCAGCCTTCGACATTCCCGACGGCGCGAGCACCGCCTTCCGCTATCTCGGCAACATCGATCGCCATCTCGGCACGCTCTGGCAGCCGACCGACTTCGATATCGCCGGTGCCAACGCCGTCTGGGACGACATCGATCAGTACTGGGTCGAGCACGCCCGGGGTGATCTCATCCACATTATGCGCCTCCTCCGCGCCCAGCACCTCGCCTCCCTCGGCGATCTCGATCAGGCCCTTTCCGTCATCGAGTCCGCCCTCGCAGCCGCCATCCGCGACAACGCATCGCTCGCTCTCGAGGCCGTCCGCTACGCCATCTCGGGGCTGCGCAAAAACTCCGATGCCGCGTCGAACACCGAACGCCTCATCGCACTCGAGCACACCGCCGCCGCGTCGATAGATGCCCTGCGTTCGGCCCGTCAGGGTGCCGCGGTACGCGCGTTGCTCGAGCGGATCGATCGCACCCCGAACGCCCCCAGTCCGACCGCGTTCCTCTTCGGCGCTGGCCAGATCGCCCGACGCATCCTCGCACTCGATAAGGTGAAGCTGCCGTTCAAGCCGCTGGCCGTCATAGACGACCACGCCCCACTCGAGCACATCGCCGGCGTGCCGGTCATCCGCCCGTCCGACCTCGCGCCGCACGCCAGCGCCGACCTGCTCATCATCGCCTCCGACGCCCACGCTGACGCCCTTGAGCAGCGCGCCCGCGCGATCTTCCCCGGCGACACACCCATCGTCCGCTTCGACCGACCGGCACCCGTCGCCCACCACGCCTGAAAGCCGCACCACGATGCAGATCTTCGACGCCCACCTCGACCTCGCCTACCTCGATGTCAACCGGCGCGACGTCACGCTCACGCTGGACAAACTCGGCCCGGAAACGACCGGCCCGCACCCCCCCGCCGCGATCACGCTCCCCGAGCTCCGCGCCGCCAACGTCCGCTGGGCGCTTGGCACCGTGTTCACCGAAGCCGGCGGCGACGGACCCGAGGGCTACGAACCGATGGATGTCGAAGCCGCCGTCCTCGCGGGCGAAGCGCAGGTCAGCGTCTACCGGCGCTGGGCCGATGAGGGCCACATCACCATCGCCAACCACGGGCGTTTCGATTCCGAGCCCGCCGAGTCCGACCCCATCCAGATCGGCATCCTCGTCGAGAACGCCGATCCCATCCGCACGCCAGACGAACTCGACTGGTGGGTCGCCGAGGGCGTCGTCGCGATCGGGCTGTGCTGGGGCAGGCAGTCGAGGTACGCCGCGGGCAACGCCTGCGAACCCGGCCTCGGCCTGACGCCCATGGGCGTCGAGATGCTCGAAGCCATGCACGCCGTCAGCGTCGTCTGTGACCTGTCGCACATGTCCCAGCGCGCCACCGAGAAAGCCCTCGAGCGCACCAGCTGCCCGGTCATCGCCTCCCACTCCAACTGCCGCGCCCTGCTCGGCGGCGACGGCGCGAAGAACTGGCAACGCCACCTCTCCGACGAGGCCATCAAAGAAATCGCCCGCCGAGGCGGCGTCATCGGCCTCAACCTCGCCCAGTGGTTCCTCAAACCCGGCGTGACCGACAACGGCCCCCGCCCAACCATCGACGACGCCCTCGCCCACATCGAGCACATCTGCGAACTGACCGGCTCCAAGCAGCACGCCGCCCTCGGCACCGACATGGACGGCGGCTTCAGCGGCAAGCAGCTCTGCGAGGGCATCGAGAAACCGACCGACCTCCACAAACTGTTCGACGCCCTGCGCGAACGCGCCTGGACGGACGAGGAGCTTCAAGGGCTGGCGAGCGGGAACTGGCTCGGGTTTTGGGAGAAGTGGAACGCGGATCGGCTGGCTTGATCGATGGGTGCCGTGGTCAAACCCGACAAAGTCGGGTGCAGGCCACGCCGACAACGGAACCACCGATGAACCCCGAATCACCGCACCCCCGCCGCCACAGAACCCGCCACGAGATCCCCGGTCACGCTCGTTTTCTGACCTTCTCCTGCTACAAGCGATTCCCTCTGCTTCAAACCGAAGCGACGCGGGACATCTTCGAAACCGGTCTGCTTCAAGCTCGCAAGGAATGCCGCTTCGAGCTCTACGCGTGGGTCGTCATGCCCAACCATGTCCACCTGCTGCTCAGACCCAACCTGCCTGAGCATCCCGCGTCGCAGCAATCCTGAACCAGATCAAACAGCCTGTCGCCAAATCCATCCTCGCCGAATGGCGACGGCTCAACGCACCAGTCATCCCGAAACTCACATCCGCACAAGGCGAGGTCCGCTTCTGGCAACGAGGCGGCGGCTACGACCGCAACATCTTCTCCAAGCAAGAGTTCATGGAGAAACTCAACTACATACACATCAACCCGGTAAAGGCAGGCCTCGTATCTCGCGCCGAAGAGTGGAAATGGTCCTCAGCCGCGGCGTTCGCGGGTGATCGCGGACGCGACCTCCAACCCGATCCGCTCCCGCCCATATGGTCATACAACCGTGAAACCGCCAAGGGTGCCGTGGTCAAGCGAAGCGCAGGCCACGCGGAGTTGTCTGACAAGAGAAATCCGTGGGAAATGATCGCCCGATTTGTTCGCCAGCAGCACCCCGCGGGGCCTGCGGCCGACTCCGTCGCCCTTGACCCCGGCACCCGACGAGGGAAGGCAGCTACACCATACCGATGCCCAAGCCCCCCAATGCGAGCAAAATCCGTACAATCTCCCCCCAGAAATATCCTATTTCTAAGCAGGATTCCCAGCCCCCTCCCCGCCCCGCCTTGCAGCCCTCGCTCGCTTCGCTACAATCTCCCTTCGCCCGCTGGTGGGCACAAGGTGGAAGTACAGACGCATGCCGACGATCAATCAGCTTGTTCGCAAGCCCCGCAACCCGAAGCCCGACAAGTCCAAGGTCCGTGACCTCGAAGCCTGCCCGTCCAAGCGCGGCGTGTGCCTCCAGGTCAAGACCATGACCCCCAAGAAGCCGAACTCCGCGCTCCGCAAGGTCGCCCGCGTTCGCCTCTCCAACGGCAAGGAAGTCACCGCCTACATCGGCGGCGAAGGCCACAACCTGCAGGAACACTCGATCGTGCTCGTGCGTGGCGGCCGCGTCCGTGACCTCCCCGGTGTCCGCTACCACGTCGTCCGCGGCGCGCTCGACTCGCTCGGCGTCGACAAGCGGACCAACAGCCGCTCGAAGTACGGCACCAAACGCGCGAAGAAGTAACCTGCTTCTTTTCGCCACCAGCGTCCACCAGCGCAACAACTCAACCGTTCAACATCCGGGAGCCTTTTGGCTCCCGGCCCTGTCTGAGGGCGAAGTAGCCCAACGACACGCCGCATCGGCAAGTAATCCTCCCGGCCCAGCCGGCCGGAAGGGTGAACAACAGCGTTCCGATCCCACCGAACGCAGATGAGCCACAGGAGATACCCATGGCAGGCCGCATCACCAAGTCCGAAGAGCAGCTCCGCCCCGACCCGCGTTTCAACAACAAGGTCCTGGCGAAGTTCACCAACTGCATCATGACCGACGGACGCAAGACCGCCGCCATCCGCGTGATCTACGACGCGATGGACGAGCTCGACCGTCGCCTGAAGAAGCAGCCCCACCCCGACGGCTGCGAGACCGCGATCGACGTCTTCGAGCGCGCGATCAACAACGTCAAGCCGCACGTCGAGGTCCGCTCGAAGCGCATCGGTGGTGCGAACTACCAGGTCCCGATGCAGGTCACCCCGCGCCGTCGCCAGTCGCTGGCCTTCCGCTGGATCATCACCGCCGTCCGTGCCGAAAAGGGTCGCCCGACCCACATGAAGCTGGCCGACGAGCTGATGGCCGCCTCCAAGGGCGAAGGCAAGGCGATGGGCACCCGCGAGCAGACCCACCGCATGGCCGACGCCAACAAGGCCTTCGCTCACTTCGCGTAAGGCGACCGACAACCAGACCACACGAGCCCGGCTTCCCGCCGGGTTTTTTTGTTGTATCGCGCGGACTCCGCGGCTACCTTCCGGGGAGCCATTCCAAGGAGAACCCGATGGACCAATCCCGCCTCGTCGCACCAGCCCTTGCAGCGATTGCACTCATCGCGGGAGGCTGCAGCGCGAGCAAGTCTCACGAGTTCCGCGCCGCTCGCCATGTCGAGATCGCCCAGCACGCGTTCATCTTGCAGGGGATCGAGGATTGCAAGATCGCCGATGCCGAGGAACGCGGCAAGGCGCACTACCGCACCGCGCAGCAGATGACCGCCTACATCGGCCACCTGTCCGGCTTCATGTGGGCCGACATGTTCGACGACGAGAAGTGGGCGCGCGAGGACTGGGACGACCTCGGCACGAAGTTCCCCGTGCTCCAGAGCGCGGCCGTCGAGACCGACTCGGGCGAAGCCGCGAACCGGCTGCCCCTAATGCTCGACGACGAATGGGTGCGGGTCAGCATCGAGGGTACGCACCGGATCACAACCAGCCGTTTGGGTGGCACCGGCATCGATCGTGTAATCATCGAACAGCCGGATCACATCCCCCTCAGCACGGAACAAGGCCCTGTCCACAGCCAGGCCTATCGCGTCAGCGGCACCGTCGAAATCGACGGCCCGTACGGCTTTGCCGGGTTCGAGATCAGCGGCACCATGGAACTCTCCGAGTTCGCCCGCGACGGCGGCGCCAAACTTGTCGCCACCATCACCGACCTCGACTGGACGATGGTCGCGCCCGGCCACCCGATCAGCGTCTGGCTCGCGCCGGGCGAGTTCGACAGCCGCATCCGCATAGACGATCAGGGCCTCGGCGAGGCACGACTGGTCGTCGCGTTTCACAGCCCGCAGTACCCGTACCTCGACGACATCTACTTCAACACCGTCCTGAACTTTCCCGTCGCGACCTCGCCGGATCTCAAGACCGTTGTTCTCGCGACGCCCGGCTCCGTGCGCGGGCCCGAGATCGCGCCTGTTCGCCCGCTCCCGGCGTTCGACGCGACGGCGGCTGGCGGATGCGCCGACGACGACGCCAACGGCATTCCGGATTACATCGAGGCCCAGAACCGCAGCCTCGAAGGCGTGCGCGAGATCCTGCTCGAAACGTACTGAACCGCTCAGAGGCCCTTGAACACGAACACCGCGAGCAGGAGCAGGCAAAACGCCCCAACCAACGCCGAAGCGAACAGCATCGCCTGCAGGCCGTGGTTCGGCTGCGGGTAGTCATCGCGGTACCTGCCGCACTCCGGGCAGCGGTTGGTGTGCATGCGGTAGTTGAACCGGTAGCGACAATGACGACACCGCTTGCGCCGCGGCCGAACTTTCAGGCTCATCATCGGGTCTTCACGCGATTGCTTCGGCGGCTCCGGACAGCGGACGCTCCGTTCACGCCGCGCCTCGTGCAGGCGTGAAGCGACCTCGGCAGCCGTCTGCTTTGACTGCTCAGTCGTCTCCGGATTGTCCCTCGTGCTCGCGTGCATGAACCACCCTGGTACGAAGTCAGCATAGCATCGGTTCATGCCCGAAGGCCACACGATCCACCGACTCGCACGCGACCACATCAAAGCTCTCGCTGGGCAGAAGGTCGGGGCATCGTCACCTCAGGGGCGATTTACCGACGGGGCCGAGCGGATCGACGGCCGCAAACTGGAACGCATCGACGCGTGGGGCAAGCACCTGTGCTACTGGTTCGAGCGGAAACGCAAGCGCGACGAAGAGGTCGGCATGCACATCCACCTCGGGCTCTACGGCAAGTTCCGTCTCCATCGGTTGACCGATAAGGATGGCAATCCCAAGGAGCTGCCGGAGCCGCGAGGTGCGGTCCGGGTGCGCATCGTTGGCGAGACGGCGGCCTTCGACCTCAACGGGCCGAACACCTGCGAGATCGTCACGCCGGACTCGTGGCGAACCATTACCGAGCGTCTCGGCGAGGACCCGCTGCGCGACGACTGCGATGCCGAGCGCCTATGGGACCGCGTGTCGACGAGCCGGGCGGCGATCGGGGCGATGCTGCTGAACCAGGCGGTCTTCGCGGGCGTCGGCAACATCTTCCGGTGCGACTCGCTGCACGCGTGCGGCATCCATCCGGAGCGCGAGGCGCGGTCGCTGAGTCGCGAGGAGTTCGACGACCTGTGGCGGACGATCTCGAAAATGCTGCAGATCGGCGTCAAGCGAAACCGGATCATCACGATCGACGCCGCACTCAACGGTGAGAGGATCGGACGCCCGAACCGGAGTGAATCGCTGCGCGTGTATAAGAAGGATCGCTGCCCCACCTGCGGCGGTCCGATCACTTCGTGGGAGCAGGCGGGCCGAGCCGTGTTCGCGTGTTCACGATGCCAGCCAGCGGACCCGAACTGAGCGATCGATCCGGTCGATCCGGTCCGAAAACCGTGCCGACTTCGCCCAGCCGGTACCGCCGGTGAAGTCTTCCCGGCTTCGCGCCGATGCTCGCGATGCGGACTTCCCGGTACTGTCGCCGGTGTGTCACTCTTCGTCCGCACGAACGCACTCAAGCGGCGCGGGGTGGTGGCATGTCGAGTTCGCCCAGCAGCAACGGCTCACACAAGAACAGCGAAGGCTCCGGTTCCGCGGACGCCTCGAAGGGCGCATCGGGCAAGTGGGACGGCAAGAAGGTCTTCACCACCGGTGAGGCCGCGGAGATCTGCAAGGTCAGTCAGCAAACGATCATCCGCTGCTTCGACGCCGGACGGCTTCAGGGCTTTCGCGTGCCCGGTTCGCGCTTCCGGCGCATCCCACGCGATGAGTTGCTCCGCTTCATGCAGACCAACGAGATCCCGTTGGATCCGCTGCAGCCCGAAGCGAACCCTGACGTGTACCGGATCCTCGTGGTCGAGGACGACCGCAGCATCCTCGAGATCTTCGAGGACACGATCGGTCGCGACGACCGGTTTGAACTGCGCACCGCGGCGACCGGGTACGACGCCGGCATGCTCACCGAAGCGTTCCGCCCGCACCTCATGGTCCTCGACTACATGCTCCCGGACATCAACGGCAACATCGTGTGCGAGCGTCTGCGGGCCCGCCCCGAACTCGCGTCGACCCGCGTGATCTTCGTCTCCGGCGTCGTCGAGCAGGACGAGGTTGAGAAGCTGATCCGCGCGGGCGCAGACGACTTCCTGAAGAAGCCGTTCTCGGTCAACCAGTTGCTCGAGCGCATCGAATCGCTGCTCGAACTCCCGGCCCAGAGCTGATCTCACCGACCACGCAGGAGGCCTCGCGTGCACACCGCGTCAGCACCGACAGACCACCGCGATCTCATCCTCAGCCACATCGAGTCGCTGCCGACACTCTCGCCGATCGCGCTGCGTGTCCTGCAACTGTCTTCGTCACCCGACGCCGACATCAGAGAAGTCGTTAAGCTCATCGAATCCGACCCGGCGCTGACGGCTCGGGTGCTGCGCCTCTGCCGGCGAGCCGACCGCACTACCGCCAACGAGATCACGACCATCGACCGTGCCGTGGTCCTCGTCGGTCTGGAGGCCGTGCGGGCGGCCATGCTCTCGGTCGAGGTGTACGGCCTCGTCAAGAGCGACGGCGACGCCGCGGCGTCCTTCGACCGAGCCGCGTTCTGGCGCCACTCTCTGGCCGTTGCCTGCTGCGCGGAATTGCTCGCCGAGAAGCACGAAACAGCCGGGCTCGATGTCCGTCCGCAGGAGGCCTTTCTCTGCGGCATCCTGCACGATCTGGGCAAGCTGGCGCTCGAGAAGCTGCTCCCGAAGGCGTTCGGGCGATGTGTCGAACTTTGCGAACAGAAGCGCTGCGACATCGCTGAGATCGAGCGACGCGTCATCGGACTCGACCACCATACCGCGGGCAAGCGTCTGGCCGAGCATTGGGCTCTGCCGCACGCGCTGCAGGACGTCATCTGGCTGCACAACCAGCCGGCGGCGTCGCTGCCCGATGTCCCACACCGCCGGCTGATCGGCGTCGTGACCGTGGCACAGGCCATCACGCGCAAACTGCTCATCGGCTGGTCCGGCAACTTCTCGCAGCTGCGTCCGATCGAAGTGTTGTCCTCCGAGCACGGGCTCGACCCGCAGGTCTGCGGCGAGATCGAGGGCGAGCTGTTCGACCGGCTGGCGGTGCGAGCCGCCAACCTTGGGCTGGACGACTCGAGCGACTCGGATGTGCTGCTCGACTCCATCGCCGAGGCGAATCGCCAACTCGGTCAGCTCAACAGTCAACTCAACGCACAGTCCGAGCGGACAAGCGCCCAGCAGCGCGTGCTGGAAGCGATCGATCGGTTCCACTCGGAGGGTGTGCTTCGCACCGCCCTCCCCGACGCGATGGGCGCGGTCGCACGCTCGGCGGCATCGACGTTTGCCACATCGCGTCCCATCTCGATCCTCTGGCAATCGCGTTCCGGCGCGTCGTGGCAGTTCCGCCAGCACCTGTCGTCCGGGAGGCTGATCGCCGACCGGAAGCTCGGCCTGCCTCCCGGCGGGAACGACCTGCGTTCGCTGTCGGACCAGTCCGGGATGGGGTTCTCCTCCGTGGAGGTCCTGGGGTGGCTCAAGAAGACTCTCGGCGACGACTTCGATCCGACCGGCTTCCGGTTCACGCCGCTGCTCGGCTCGCTGCGGCGTGGCGAACCCAGCCCAGCCGGCGTTCTGATCCACCAGATCGGGAAGGAGGCCCGCTGCCTCCTCGATCATCCGGAGATCATCCGGCCCCTCGTGGCGAGCTGGGCGTCGGTGCTCGGCGCCACCGCGCAGTTCGACGGAGCGCGTCGCCTGGGCGAACAGCTCGCCGAAGCGAATCGGCAGCTGGCCGACACGCAGCAGCAGCTCGTGGAAACCCGTTCACTCGCCCGACTGGGCGAACTGGCAGGCGGCGCGGCGCACGAGATGAACAACCCGCTCACCGTGATCAGCGGCAACGCCCAGATCCTCGCCCAGCGTCTGCTGGATGATGAGAACGCGTCGAAGGCCAAGGCGGTCGCGGACGCAGCGCAGCGTTTGAGCGACCTGATTACATCTCTGCATCTCTTCGCCGATCCGCCCGAACCGAAGCCGACGCGCTCGGACATCCATCAGACGCTCGATCAGGCCGTTCGGGCGAGCGTTGAGAAGCGCAAGACCACACTGAGCGCGCTGGCCGCGAGTGCGAAGCTGGACGGCGGGACCGAAACCGATACGGCGATCCCCGAGATCCGCGTGATTATCGGCGACGACCTGGATGTCGCGTTTATCGACCGTCGTCAAATCGTCCAAGCCGTCACAGAGATCATGGTCAACGCTCTGGAGGCCCGCCCGAAGCACCTCATCGAAGTTCGGGCTGTTGTCTCCGACGCGGATGGCCGACTGCTGATCTCAGTGACGGACGACGGGATCGGCATGTCTGAACGCGCCCGACGTCACGCCTGCGACCCCTTCTTCAGCGAGAAGGACGCGGGGCGACAGCCGGGGCTGGGGCTCGCGAGGGCCCGGCGACTGATTGACTTGCACGGCGGCGACCTCTGGATCGAGAGCGGCCGAGGCAAGGGCACCACGGTGACCGTGGCGCTCGAGGACTGGAAATGGGACGCGTCGAGAGAGCGTCCCCGGAAAGCGGCTTAGGCCGCGGGATTCGCGCCGGACTGAGGGAGACCACGCGTGAGCGACGAGAAGAAACCATCTGAGCAGCCCAGCCCACTCCGTGCGAACGCCAGCCAGGACGGCAAGCGTGCGCTCGCGGGGTACCTGCCCAGCGGATCAGCCCGCCCGGCTCGGATTCTGTGCTACGAGGAAGACGCCCGGTCGCGCAAGCGCCTGCGCGACGCCGCGAGCGGTCTCAAGATCACTCTCGACAGCACGGGCAGTACCGAGGAGTTCTCCAAGGCGATCGATGACGGAGACTACGATGTCGCCCTGATCTCGATCGATCGGCACGAAGCCGAAGCGGTGCGCCTCGCGACCGAACTGACCAGCGCCGAACAACCGATCTGCGTCCTGTTGACCGTGCGCAAGCCGACCGTCGACCACGGCGTGCTGGCAATGCGCTGCGGCGCGGTGGACCTGATCGCCAAGCCGTTCGATCTGGACGAACTGCGTGAGCGTCTCGCGTCGGCGGCCGAGCGAGCCCAGAGCATGCGTCAGCAGGCCCGGCGTATCGAGCGACTCAAGAGGATCTGCCGGCGCCTCAACAAGCAGCGCCAGCAGGTCAACAACCAGGTCGACGTGCTCTGCGGCGACCTCGTGAACGCCTACCAGCAGCTCGCCGAGCAGGTCGACTCGGCAAGCATTGATCAGCTCGCGATGTCGATCGAATCCGAACTCGATGTCGAAAGCCTTCTCCGCAAGACGCTCGAGCACATGCTCACCAAGACCGGCCCGACCAACGCCGCGGTCTACCTGCCCGGCAACAGCGGCGACTTCAGTCTGGGTGCGTATGTGAACTACGACCTGCCCAAGGACACCGCCGACACTCTGCTCGACCACCTGGCCGATATCGTGCCCTCGCGCTTCCGCGATGAACGGTCGATCGTGGAGCTCGACAGTGAAGCGAAACTCGTGGAGCACCTCGACGACAACGCGTCGTGGCTCAGTGGGAGCAGCGTGATCGCGACCGGCTGTCACAGCCACGACGGCGACTGTCTCGCGGTGCTGGTGGTCTTCCGCGATCGAAACGATCCCTTCTCGGAAGCGGTCAGCGCGGAACTGCGCACGCTGCGCGATGCCTTCTCTCGTCAGCTCGCCAAGGTCGTTCGCGTCCATAACCGCGCGACTCCGAAGGCCGAATGGCTCGGGTTCGACATCGGCGACGAGCCGGAAGAGGACGAGGGGATGACGGACTGGGGCTGGGCCGCCTGAATCGGCGGGCCTCGAGGGCTACTCCGCCCAGGCAATGTCCAACAGGTCGGTCGGCCCGTCCGCGGGCGCAACGGTCAGTGCGTACCGGCCATTCTCGTGCCCGCGCGAGGCGGTTTCCGGGGTGTTGCACTGACGCGACAGGTGCAGGAGCACCACGCGCTCGCGCGGCGAGATCGCGTGGACTGCGTCGAGGCACTCGTCGTTGGACAGGTGCCCGCTCCCGTCCATGATGCGGCTCTTGAGAAACTCCGGACGATCCGAGGCCACCTGCATGTCCCGGCAGTAGTTCGACTCGATCGCGAGGACATCGACGCCCATGAGCAGACTGAGCAGACCCGGCGTCGCGCGTCCGAGGTCGGTGGCGTAGCCGACGGATCGCCCGCCGTGGCGCGCGCAGGGCAGGTCGAAGCGGAAGGACGCGACACCGAGGTCGTCGTGGGAGAGCAGTTCGGAGGTGACGCGCACGCCTCGGCCGAGCTCGAACGGTTCGCCGGCGCGGAATACCTCTGTGGTCCGGTAGAGAAGCCCGGCCCGGCGCGCGCGATTGCGGTGGCCCTCGCAGATTCGGAACCGGGCGTGCTTCGGCAACGCCTTGGCCCAACTGGGATAGCAGTGGTCGCGATCGAGGTGCGTGAGCACGACATCGTCGATGCGCGAGAAGTCGAGGCCGAGCTGGTCGAGGAGCACGCGCGTGCGTCGGGGCGAGATGCCGCAGTCGATGAGGGTAATTCGGTGGTTCTGCCCGGTGCCGTGCACGAGCACCGAACAGTTGCCCGAGGAGGAACTGGCGAGGGTCGCGAAGCGGACATCGCGGGGCTGCGGATCGCGGTGACGGCGAACACGCGCGGCGGCCAGTTTCAGTTCGGACTGGTGGGCGCTGCCGGAGGCGCGCGACAACTCGTCGAACAAGCCGCCCTGCTCCTTCCGGGTACGAACTGGTGCCTCCGGTGCACGCATGGACGCAGGATACTGGCTGGGGCACAAAAACAACAAACGCCCGGGATTCCGGGCGTCTGCGCGTGTTTCGGCTCGGGAGCCGCGAGCGCGTCCGTGCGCTCGGTGGGACTGGTCAGGCGGCCTTGCGGATCGGGCGCCGGTTGCGGCCGACGGTCCGCTGCTCGTCCTCGGCGCGGTGGTCGGGGTAGTCAATCATGACATGGCAGAGTTCGGTCGGGTCCTCGGCCCAGAGGTCGGCGCCGATTTCTTCGGCGAGGCCCTCGGCCCGGTTGAAGACGCCCCCGCCGACGACGATCTGGATGCCGTCGCAGGCGCCGATCTCACGCATGGTGTCGATGAGTTCGCGGATACCCGGCAGGTCGGCCGGAGCGCTGGAGAAGATGAGCAGCACGTTGGGCTGGGTGGTCTGGACGATCTCGAGCAGTTCGTCGTTGGCGATGCCGCTCCCGGCGTAGTTGACCGCGAACCCCTCGGCCTCGAGCAGGTCGGCGGCCATCTGGCCAGCGAGTTCGTCGGCGTCGGTCGGACCGCAGACGGCGAAGACGCTGCGCCCGATGGGGTTCTTGAAGCTGAACCGCTGGGCGGCCTGGTCGCAGAGCGAGCGGAGCAGGCGGGTGGCCATGTGGTGGGCGAGGGTGGTGAGCTTGTCCTCGCGGAAGAGCGTCTCGATCTGCTCGTAGGTGGGCCAGAACAGTTCGGACACGACCTGCTCCGCCGACGCGCCGTCGCGGAAGCACTCATCGATGATCGCCCGGGCCGAGGGCCGGTCGCCGTTGGTCAGGGCCTCAAACAAACGCTGTGAGTAGGATTCAACTGACATTTCCCAGCTCCATTCCGCCGGCACGCTCCGGCACAGGTCCCCCACGCGGGGCGTCGGGTCTTGGGTTCGGTTTCGGCCTGCCAACCCGGCAGGCACACGATGTTGGCACCACCATCATCGAGCGAGGTGTGTCAACCCAGACAGCGAATGGCCTTCCGGCGCAGATAACACGTCCGTCGCGGTTCTCGACCGCGCGACGCGAAACGTTTCCGGACATTGCACTCTGCGCCGGGTTTTCGAGTGAAGAAAAATTCAGTCGGTTTGCCCGACCAAGCGCCAGATGTTCGCCGGTTCTCCACCGGCAGCGCGCATCAGGCTTTCACTTGACCCCGATAACACACGCACACCCCGAATGTGAGGGGGTGCGCCTGCACGCCCTCGAAGCCCGCGCCCTCGATGGTCGAGACCATCTCATCGCGCGTGAGGAAGGTCTGCACGCTCCGGGGCAGGTACTTGTACGCCCCGCTCTTGTCCCGGCTGATCAGCGTCGCGGTCCGCGGCATGATCACCTTGGTGTAGAAATCGTTTCCCCAGCGGATGGGGGGGAACCGCGGCTTGTCGAACTCCAGGATGATCAGGCGTCCGCCCGGGCGAAGGACCCGCCGGAACTCGGCGATGGCCACCTCCGGGCGACTGACATTCCGGATGCCGAAGGCAATCGAGACCACATCGAACGACCCGTCGGCGAACGGCAGGTCCATGGCGTCGCCCTCGATGTACTCGGTCAGGGGCGTGGCCTTGCGATCGCGGGCGACATCGAGCATTTCGGGGGTGAAATCCAGCCCCACGACAGGGCTCTCGCCCCCCTGCTTCTGTCGACCCATCCGGCCCAGGGCGTCGGCGAAGGCCTTGGTGAGGTCCCCGGTGCCGCAGGCGACGTCGAGGACGCGGTCGGTCGACTTCAGGTCGGCCTGTCGCACGGCGAACTTCCGCCACGCCTGGTCGCGCCCGAAGGAGTGCAGCCGGTTGTTGAGGTCGTAGTGCCCGGCGATGGCGCCGAACATGCCCCGGACCTTGCCCGCCTTGGCCTCGTGGGCGTGCGGATTCTGGGCGAGCTCTTCATCGCTCCAGGCGGCTGGCTTGGGGGTGGTCTGGGTAGTTGTCATGGGGACCAATGATAGGCGCTGCGAGCCTAGGAATGCCGTCTCCCGACAGCTCCCGACTACACTGGAGATGAGCACAAGTTGGAGAGATTCACCATGCCCCAGATCACCCGTCGCCTGACCCGTTCGCTAGCCGCCGCGGCGCTGCTTGTCGGCTCCACCATGCTCGGCGCGTGCACCACCAACGCCGCGACGGGACGGACGCAGTTGAACCTGCTGTCGCGATCCGAAGAGATCCAGATCGGGCAGGAGGCGGCGCCGGAACTGATCATTGCCTACGGCGGGCGGGTGCCCTCCGACCAGCTTCAGAGTTATGTCACCGACATCGGCATGAAGCTCGCGGCGCAGACGGAGGGCGAGAACCCGTCGCTGCCGTGGTCGTTCATCTTTCTCAACAGCGATGTGATCAACGCGTTCGCCCTGCCCGGCGGACAGGTGTTCATCACGCGCGGTCTGGTCGAGCGGATGGACAACGAGGCGCAGCTCGCCGGCGTGCTCGGGCACGAGATCGCCCATGTGACGGCGCGCCACGCGAACAACCGGCTGGTACGCCAGGCGGGGCTGTCGCTGGCGGCGGCGATCGGCGGCGTGGTCATCGGCAGCGATGAAGACCTGCAGCTGCTCGTGAACGGCCTGGTCACGGGCGCGGGTGTGTACGCGCTGACCTTTGACCGCGGGCAGGAATCGGAATCGGATCAGCTCGGGATGCGCTACATGGCCCAGGCGGGCTACGACCCGAGCGCGCAGCTGGAAGTCATGCGGATTCTCAAGGACGCGTCGTCGGGGCCGCGCCAGCCGGAGTGGCTGTCCACACACCCGCTCCCGGAGACGCGGATCGATCAGATCCAGCGTCTGCTCAACGAGGAGTTCCAGGCCGAGGCCAGCAACCCGGCCAACCAGCTCTATCGCGACCGGTTCCAGAGCGTCATGCTGCAGGGCCTGAACGCCCTGCCGCCAGCGCCGGAAATGACGCTCCGCGATGCGCAGTTCATCGAGCAGTGGATCGCCGAGCACACCGACTGCGAATGCCATGACCATGAGTCGATCAGCGCGAAGTGACCGGCTGAGCGATCAGACTTTCACGTGCACCCAGCCGCCGTGGAAGAAGCGCCCCATGAACAGCAGCGATCGCGTGACGTGCTCGGAGCACAGCGCGATCCACAGGCCGACCAGCCCCGGCTCGAGCCCGAAGAGCAGTTCGAGAATCGGCAGCGGGTTTTCGAACGTCTCGCCGAACAGCGTGAGGTCCACGCCGGAGCAGAAGTACGCCAGGGGCAGGCGGATGGCGTAGGTGCTCACCCAGGTCAGGATCATGACCGTGCGCGTGTCGCCGGCGCCGCGCAGCGAGCCCCTGATGCAGATGGAGATCGCGAAGGGGATCTGCGTGATGCCGCAGATGAACAGCAGTTTCGGCACCAGTTCAAGGTGCGTCGGCTGCTGCGAGAACAGGCCGGTGATCTCTTCGCCGAAGAAGATGAACAGCAGGCCGAAGCAGAACATGATGCTCGCAGAGATCGTCGTGCATCGGAAGATCGCGGTCTTGGCGAGGCGCGGCGAGCCCGCGCCGAGGTACTGACCGGCGAGCGTGGACGCCGCCATCGACATCGCGAAACCGGGCAGGAAGCTGAACGCCTCGATGCGGATCGCCACGATGTGCGAGCCGAGCAGCCCCTGCATGGCGAACGAGCCGACGATCATGATGATCAGGAAGTTGCCGAACCACATGCCGAATGTCTCGATACCGCTGGGGATCGAGATGCGAACGAGTCGGGCCATGGTGATCTTGTGGGGCTTGATGCGCCGGAGCATGAGGCGCACGCCGTGCGTGCCCCGGATGAGCAGCAGGGCCATGAGGACCGCGCCGAGGTTCCAGGCGATGACGGTGCCCCAGGCGATCCCGGTCAGGCCCATCTGGAACGCGCCGAAGCCGGGGATGAGCACATCGGTCACGGTCTCGCCGCTGGCGGTGGCGCGGGTGATGCCGAAGTTCGCGCCCGAGAGCAGGAAGCTGGAGACCACGTTTGTGAAGTTGATGATCGCCATGATCACGAGCGGGCGCAGGGCGTCGCCGGCACCGCGACAGGCCGCGATGCCGCAGAGCAGAAAGGTCTGCGCGGGCACGCCCCAGGCGAGGATCCGCAGGTACGAGATCGCCCCCTCGCGGGCCTCGGCCTGGAGTTGGAGCAGCGACGCGATGCCCGGCGCCGCGAAGAAGATCAGCACGCCCACGCTCAGACCCGCGCCCAGCGACAGGAGAGTCGACTGGCCGACGCCCGCGCACGCCGCGGCGACCCGGCCCTTGCCCATCGATCGGGCCACCAGAGCGGTCACGCCAACGCCGAGGGCCATACCGACGAGGCTGATGAACCAGAGAAAGTATGACGCGGCCCCGACGGCGTCGGTCGCGGCTTCGGACAGCGAGGCGGCGAGCGTGGTATCCACGAGGCCAACCAGCGCGTTGAGGAAGGACTCAATGAGCACCGGCCAGGACAGGACGAAGATCGCCTGCCACATGGTCAAGCCCTTGAGTCGCCCGGAGCGGATCGTGCCCTCCTTGGTGACCAATGGCGGCTTGGTATCCGCCTGCGCAGGAACCGAACCCATCACCGCCGGTTCGCCGGGCTTACCCGGCTCGAGTTTTTCCGACGAAGATCGCGCCACACGGGCTCCCGAGCACAGGTCAGAAGGAGGGAAACGGGTTGGTCCGACTCAGCGGAGCTTGAGCGAGGCGAGGGCCATCGCCGTGAGCAGAATCGTCATGATCCAGAAGCGGGCAACGATACGCTGCTCGGGCCAGCCGGACATGTGCAGGTGGTGATGATACGGCGCGCACTTGAAGATCCGCTGCCCCTTGGTCGCCTTGAAGTAGCCGACCTGCATCACCACGCTGAGGATCTCCCAGATGTACACGGCGCACATGAGGAGAATCACGTACTCCATGCGGATGACGACCGCGATGTAGCCGATCAGCCCACCGAGGCACAGCGAGCCGGTGTCGCCCATGAACACCGACGCCGGCGAGCAGTTCCACCACAGGAACCCCAGACAGGCCCCCACCATCGCCCCGCCAAGCACCGCCAGTTCCCCCGACGCCGGGACATACGGCACCAGCAACGGCTGGGCGATCGACTCGGTCCCCACGACCACGCAGAGCACCACGATGCCGACCCCGACGATGGCCGCGATGCCGGCCGCGAGGCCGTCCATACCGTCGGTGATGTTCACCGCGTTGGACATGCCGGCCATGAAGATGGTCATGAAAGCGACGTACACGACCGGGCTGAGGAAGATCAGCCCTTCGGACACGGCGAAGGCCGGGGGCTCGTAGGTCCGCTGGAGCGGCAGGTTCAGCACATGAGCGATCCGCGGGGCCTCCGCGGCGGCGGTCTGGCCCGCGCTGCCCGCCGAATAGGCGAAGATCGCGATGACCACGCCGAGGCCCAGCTGGCAAACCAGTTTCTCCCACGAGTACAGCCCTTGCCGGGACCCGGTGGCCCGGGAGGCGGCGGTCAGTTTGAGCCAGTCGTCGAAGCCGCCGATGCCCGCGTGGTAGACGAGCACGAACAGCCCGAGCTTGATGTAGTCGTTGGACAGGTCCGCAAAGAGCAGCGTGGCGAGGAAGATGGCCCCGGCGATGAGCAGCCCACCCATGGTGGGCGTGTTCGCCTTGGACTTCATCATCTCATTGAGCTGGGCGTGGTTGAACTCCGCGCTGTCACCGATCTTCTTGAGCGACAGCCAGCGGATCACCCGTCTGCCGAAGAGCAGGACGCAGAGGAAGCTGAGGACGGCCGAGCAGAAGACCCGGAAGTTGAGCTGCTCGAAGACCATGAAGTAGCGGTACACCCCGAGCCGGGTGAGCCACGGTCCGAGCTGTTCGAGCAGTTGGTAGATCATCGGCGGCGTTCAACGAGACAGACGCCCGGACACGCCGCGCGACGAAACGGTCATCGGCAGCGTAACGGCCTGAGCGTGATCAGGAACCGACGGGCGTGCCGCTGTTTCGCAGAGCGGTGGCGATCCGGTCCAGCCCCACGCCTCGCGAGCCCTTGAGGAGCACAGCGTCGCCGGGCTCGAACAGGGTGCAGACCTCGTTCGCCCGGGCATCGTCCATGCCTTCGAGTGCGTGGACCTCGGTGCGAGGGCAGAGCCGGGCCACGGTCTCGGCCACGCGCGGGGCGTAGCGACCGACACCGATGAGGCACTCGAGCTCCGGTCCGGCGGGCCCGAAGCACTCGACGAGGCATTCTCCGAGTTCTTCGTGGGCTTTCTCGCTGTGCGAGCCGAGTTCGAGCATGTCGCCGAGGACCACGACGCGGCGCCCTGCGCCCCGGGCCAGGTCCGCGAAGGTGCGGATCGCGGCCATCGCGGACTCCGGACTGGAGTTGTAGGTCGTTGAACAGGTCGAGCCCGCCGACCCGGTCGTGGCGCAGACGCATCTCGGCGGGGACCGCTCCGGCGAGACCGCGTCCGATGTCCTCCTCTTCGAGGCCGAGGCGCCGCCCGACTGCGACGGCGGCCATCGCGTTGAGGGCGTTGTGCTCGCCGAGCAACGGGATCTCGTGGGTCACGCGCTCGTTGATCGTGAACCGGACGCGTGACGGTGGATCGCCGGCGTGCTCGGACGCGGTGAGGCGGAGGTCGGCGCGGTCGGATCGGCCGAACATGACCACGTTCGGCACGGGCTTGAGGTACGGATCGAGGTCGGGACAGTCGGCGGTGACGACGGCGAGGCCGTGCGGGCGGACGAAGCTGAGCAGGGACGCCTTTTCGCGCACGATGCCGAGCTGGTCGTCGAAGGCCTCGATGTGGGCCCGGCCGACGGACGTGATCACCGCGACATCCGGTTCGACGATCTTCGCAGCGGCGCAATCTCGCCGGGGGCGTTCATCCCGACCTCGCAGACGAGGTACTGGTCGCCGGGGCGGGCCGAGAAGATCGTCAGGGGAACGCCGATGTCGTTGTTGTAGCTCTTGATGCTCGCGCGCCCGCGGAATTTCGTGCTCAGGACGGCGTCGATCAGTCGGACGGTGGTCGTCTTGCCGTTCGAGCCGGTGACCGCGATCACGCGGACCGAGTCGAGGCTTCGGCGGTAGGCGAGAGCGAGTTGGCCGAGCGCTCGGCGGGTATCGCCGACGCGCAGCGCGGCGACCGAGGGGAACCGCCGGGGGAAGTCCGCAGGAAGCGCTGCCGAGTCCTGCAGGATGATCACCGAAGCCCCGGCTTGGGCGGCGGCCTCGATGTAGCGGTGGCCGTCGTGGAGATCGCCCTTGAGCGCGAAGAACACCTCGCCCGGCTTGATCGTGCGCGAGTCGACGGAGACTCCCTCGATGGCGACAGGCGCCGGGGTCGCCGGCTTGGCCATCCAGGTCCCGGCGAGGACGGTGCGGAAGTTTTCGAGCGTCCAGAACATCAGCCAGCGAGCTCCGGGGTGCGTTGCCGGAGCGCGCGTCTCGCTTCGCGTCGATCGTCGAACTCGATCTTGCGTACACCGCCGGGCATTTTCGGATCGGGGAGCAGTTGGTAGGGCTCGTGTCCCTTGCCCGCGATGAGCAGCACATCACCGGGACGCAGATCCGCCACCGCGGCCTCGATGGCCATGCGCCGATCCACATGGACCATTGCGCTCCTGCGTTCGGCACCGGACACGCCGGCGAGGATGTCGTCCACGATCGCGCTTGGGCTTTCGGTCCGGGGGTTGTCGGAGGTGACATAGACCACATCGGCGCTCGCGAACACGGCCTTGGCCATGAGCGGTCGCTTGGTCCGGTCGCGATCCCCGCCGCAGCCGAACAGCACGCGGAGTTGCCCGCCCGCCCCGACTACCGGACGGACTGCCTGGATGGCGCTGCGGAGGGCGTCGGGGGTGTGGGCGAAGTCCACGAGCACCGCATAAGGGGCTTGGGGGTTGCTCACGACCTCGAGTCGTCCCGGCGGGGCGTCCAGATGGGGAGAGCCGCTTCAATCTGGCCGGCCGACAGGCCGAACTCGTGGGCGATCGAGATCGCCAGCAGGAGATTCTCGGCGTTGAACGCCCCCACCATGCTGACTTCGCCGCGGACCGTCCCCCACGGCCGAGCGCCCGCACGCCCATGCCTAATCGTCCTCGCAAGGGTGTCGCGAAGATCGTCGCCTCCTCCTTGCCGGTGTCCTCTCGTCCGCGCGGGTAGGCGAGCAGGCGGCGCGATCCGCAATCCGCCAGCATGGTTTCGTGGGCAGGGTCCTGCGCGTTGACGACAGCCAGTGCCGACGGCTTGAGCCACGAGAACAACTCGGCTTTCGCTGCGCCGTAGGCCTCCATCGTGCGGTGGTAGTCGAGGTGGTCCTGCGTCAGGTTCGTGAACGCCGCGGCGTCGAAGTCGATCGCGGCGACGCGGCGTTGGTGGATCGCATGGCTGGACGCCTCGATCACCGCCGCAGTGCAGCCGTGCTCGACCATGGAGGCGAACAGTTGGCTGAGCTCGGAACTCGTCGGCGTTGTCAGCTGCGCCGGGAACGACTCGGCGCCGTCATCGATTTCGACGGTACCGATCAGGCCGCAGCGAACGCCCGAGGCGTCGAGCAGGCGCCGGGCGAGGTGGGCGGTCGTGGTCTTTCCGTTGGTGCCGGTAACCGCCGCGACCGCGAGCTTCTTCGACGGCTCGCCGAAGAACCGCTCCGCGAGGATCGCCGAGACCAGCGGGAGGTCGTCGGTCACCAGTGCCACGGCCCGGTCCGGGACCGCCCTCGCGCCGCTGGCGTCCGTGAGCACCGCGACGGCACCGGACGCGATCGCGTCGGCGATGTACTTCCGCCGTCGCTGACCAGGCCCGGACGCGCGACAAAGAGAGACCCCGGCATCGCCGTGCGGCTGTCTTCGGTGAAGTCGCAGATGCGCGCATCGCCGGACGCACGCGCGCCGACGCGGACATCCAGATTCAGACCTCGGATCAGTTCGTTGAGGCGCATCGCTCGCCGACTCCCTCCGCGCTCGCGGGCCGCTCGGAACGCGAGCGGGCAACACCATGGTATCGGAGCAACGTCCGTTGCCGACACACTTTCGGAGGACGCGTCGCGCCTAGGGCAGGATCAGCATCGCGTCGCCGTAACTGAAGAACCGGTACCGGCGATCGATCGCCTCCCGGTAGATGGCCAGCAAGCGCTCGATGCCGTCGCGGCCATAAGTCTCGAAGAGCGCCCCGACCATCGCGAGCAGCGTAGAGCGAGGCAGGTGAAAATTCGTGATCAGCCCGTCGGTTTGGCGGAACTCGTAGCCGGGTGTAATGAACAAATCCGTGGCCCCGGTCAGGCCGGCATCCATTGCCTCCGCGAGAACCGTCGGCGTCAGGTTTTCTGCTGATCTGACCGCCGTCGTCCCGACCATGATCCGGCGACCGCCACGCTCACGAGTGGAAGCCAATCCGCGGGCGGCCGCCGCGGGATCTCGAAAAATTCCTCGTGCATGGTGTGGTTTGTCAGGTCGTCGGCGTCGATCGGTTTGAACGTGCCGGCTCCGACGTGGAGCACCACATCGGCCCGATCGATCCCCTTCGAGGCCAGCGTCTCCAGCAGTTCGGTCGTGAAGTGCAGACCAGCCGTGGGTGCGGCCACGGAGGATGACTTCGAGGATCGGCGTAGACCGTCTGGTACCAGCGTTCATCGGCCTCCTGCTCGATCCCCTCGCCGCCGGTCTGCCGGGCCCGGGTCGATGTAGGGCGGAAGCGGGACTCGCCCGACCCGGCCGAGGACCTCGACCGGCGAGGCTCCGGACTCGACGCGAACCAGCCAGCCCTCCTCCGCCCGCTCGACGAGCTCGATCACCGCGCCCTCGGCGTCGTCGCGATCGAGCAGGCCGATGCGGATGCCGGCGCGGAGTTTGCCATTGGACTTGAGCATGGCCTGCCAGAGGCCGTCTTCGCGTTCGCCGAGGAACAGTCCGCCGATCGCGCCGCCGGAATCGAGTCGTCGTCCGACCAGGCGAGCCGGGAGCACCGAGGTGGTGTTGAACACCAGCGTGTCGCCGGCAGCGAGGTAGCCCGGCAGTTCCCTGAACATGCGGTGCTCGAGCAGGTCCGAGTCGCTCCGCGAGCACACCAGCAGCCGGCACGAGTCACGCGGCTCGACGGGCCTCGTCGCGATCAGGTCTTCCGGGAGCGGGTAGTCGAGGCGGGCGGTCTTCATCCGTGGTTTCGCTGCCCTTTCGCGACGCGAGGCGGATGCCCGGAGGCAACATCCCGCACAGACCGACCTCGGCGGTGTTGCTGGAAAGCCACACGAACGGCCTTCACACACTCAAAACGTGGAGATTATCAGCGGCGCGGGGATCGGTCACGTGCGGCACGGGCGCCGCACGTGTTCTCCCGTGCGTATCGAACCCCAGATCAGCCCCATCGCCCAGCAGGCGTTACGCCTCGTCGCCGACGAGTGCGTGACTCCCGCGGTGCGCAACGCCAAAGCCGCGTGCGAGCAAAGGGTGTTGCGAGCTGACGAGTGCGATCGGTACGAACCCTGCGCCGAGGCCGCCGGCTCGCTTCTCTACGCGGAGTACCTCGAACGCCAGAACCGGCGTCGCCGCTCAACGAGCAACCCGAGCAGTCGACTAAACCGGAAACACAACCGTGCAAACCAAAGACCGAGACCCCACCCGTGACTCGGGCCTCGGACCGAAGCTCGGCGACATCCCGGCGCCGGACCACGCCCAGGGAACCCACCAACGGGTGCAGACCGCCTACCAGGTCCAGCGTTACACGCCGGCAGGCAGCCTGATCGACGTCGTGCTCTGAGAGCGGTCAGCCCTTCTTGGGTGTCATCGACGCCGCGCGGAGCATCCGCTCGCCGTCTTCCGGCGAAATAGTGCCTTCCGCGACGTAGGCCGCGATCTCGCGACGTGTCTTCTCGCGCTGTCCGCTGGCGAGCGTGCCACAGACGATCGCGATGATCGCGATCGAGCAGCCCATGATGATGGCGATCACCGGGACGAGGATGTCGCTATCGATCCCCAGTCCGCCAGCCGTCGAACTCTCAACCGCACTGTCGACAGGTGACTGGGCAAGCGTCGATTGAACGAGGCACAAAGTTTCCGCAAGCATCTCAAACCTTCCCTTGGATCGGCAGCGATCCCGATGAGTTCTCAGCAACCATTAGACGCTCGCCCTGCTCGGGGGTCATGCTGCCCTCGGCGATGTAGGCGGCGATCTCGCGCCGCGAGGCCTCACGGGCCTTGGTCCGGAGCACGTCCTTGATCGCCGAAACGACCACGGCGACCACGACGATGACCAAGATCGCGAACCAGAAGAAATTTCTCGAAATCAGTTCGATCAGTTCGGTCAGGACTTCCACGGTACATGCTCTCTCGGGCGCGGGCCGGCGTCGGCGAATCCCCCCCCGGCGAGATGGTTGGGAGTTCTGCTGGTCGTCTTTCAGGTTAACCGTTCCCGTGACTCAAAATCGATGATTCCTCTGCGCAAGAGCGGTTTTGCACCCGATTCGCGGTCTCCGCTCGCGCCTGCTATCTTGCGTCGAACCAGAGGAGAACCATGCGACTCGAACCGCTGCTGAACCCCGACCTCGTCATCGTTCTGGACGACGCCTCCGACAAGGACGCGGTTCTCCATGCGTTGGCGACCGCCGCTCGCAAGGTTCTGCCGCACATTTCCGAAGCAGACCTGGTCACCGAGCTCGCGGATCGCGAGCGGCGTCACTCCACCAGCACGCCCCGAGGGCGTTGCTTTTCCCCACGCCATGCTGAGCGAGATCGAGAGCACGGTGGTGGTGCCGGCGCTCATCCGTCCCGGGCGTAAACTTCGGGAGCGACAGCCACCCGCCCTGCGACCTCATTTTCGGGATGTTCGGCTGCGCCGAGCGCCCCTTCAGCCATGTGCGGCTTCTCGCCCGCCTCGCCGTATCAGCCGCGGGCCGGGGCTCTGGACCGACTCCGCTCGGCGAAGGATCCGTCCGAACTCTATTCGACGCTCGTCGAAGAGGACCGCCGGCATGGCTGAGGACCCGAAGACGGCCACCTCACCCCAGGATCCGGGATCGCAGGAAGAGGCCACGAGTTCGGAGCGAAGCCAGTCCCACGCCCCGTCCGCTGAGGCGAAGGGCGCGGATGACAGCATGCGTCTTGTGCTGCTGGTCATGATCGTGGCCAATCAGGGCATGCTCGACGACCTTGTCACGGCCATGCTCGATCTCGGGATCCAGGGCACGATCATCGAGTCCAAGGGCCTGATGTCGCTGCTGCGTGACGAGATGCCGATCTTCAGCGGTCTCGCCGCGATGATCCCGCAACGCACCGGCAGCCGGGTCGTGCTTTCGGTCACCGCGGCCGGAGAGATCGATCAGGTCTTCTCGTTCCTCCAAAACGAACTCACCGACGACGAGCGCCCGATGGCGTTCACCGTGCCGATCGACCGGTTCATGTCCGGCTCGAAGAAGTCCTGAGCGCCTGCTGACTTACTACGGGCAAGCCCCGAATCTTCAGATTTCTCTGGAAGTCGGGTCGCGCACCCGCGACAATCCGCTCCCGAACGGCCGCCGCTCTCCTCCCGCCCCACCACCCTGAGAACGACCACTCGACCGCGATCCGAAGCCGAGATGGACATTTTCCTCGCCATCCTGATCGTGATCGGCCTCGGGCTGCTTTCGTCCGGCCGGGTCACCTACCGCCTTCGCCGGAGCCGCCTCATGGTCGTGCTTCTGAGCGGGGGGTGGCTCGCCATCTTCGTCGGCATGCTCCTAGGGCCGAATTTCTTCCCACTCATCGGAGTGACGGAGGCTGAAACAACTCTGGTCAGCCCGCGTGCGCTGCTCGAGTCCACCCCATTGCTGATGATGGGCCTCGGCTGGATAGGGGTGATGGTCGGGCTGCAGCTCCGCTGGGAGGTGGTGCGCAGCCTTTCGGCGGGTATATGGAAAGTCCTGCTCGCCGACGCGTCCCTTTCGATCCTGCTGTTCGGCGGCATCGCGCTGGTCGGTATCCACCTGTGGACTGATGCCGACGCTCTCGCACCGATCTGGCCGGGTGTGCTGCTGCTGACGGCCGGGTCGATCGGCTGGTCCATGGAAACGCGTTCGCTGCGGATGGCGAACGCGACGGAGACCGATGCGCGTCTGGACACCTTGATCCGTGCCACCGGGGCGCTCGGAGGCGTGCTGGCGGTCACGGTGCTCGGCCTCGGCTACAAGATCGTGACCCGTGACGCCGACGGAGCGTTCGTCTTCGACCTGACCGGAGCGATCGGCCGGGCCGCGCTCATCGGGGTGCTCGCGGTGCTGGTCGCGCTGCTCGGGCGGTTCGCGATCGGGCTCGCCGGCAAGGACCGGGGCCACCAACTGGTGGTTTTTCTCGGGATCGTCGTGTTTGTGGCGGGTATCGCGACGCAGCTTGACCTGCCGCCGGTCTTCGCGGCGATGCTCACCGGGGTCATCCTCGTCAACCTGAAGGGCAACTCCATCGAGGGCTTTGAGAAGTTCATCGTCAAGGCGGAGTTCACGGTCGCCACGATGTTCGCGCTGCTGGCGGGCATCCTGCTCGACCCGCGCATCGGTTTGCCCGGCCTCGCTCTCGCGCTGGTGATCGCACTCGCGAGGATCCTCGTCAAGCCCGCCTTCACGCGCTGGGCGGCACGGCGCAGCGACGGGCAGGAACCGCGGCTTCCGGCGGATTCGCCGCTGTACCTCGGGGCCGCACGCCAGCACCCGATCTTTCTTGCGCTCGCGGTCAGCGTGGTGCTGCTCGAGCCCTCGGCGTTCAACGCGCGCCTGCTGACGATCGTGATCCTCAGCGGTCTGCTGTGCGAGTTGCTCCCGATCTTCGCCCGGCGTGCCAGCGGCCGGGCGCTCGGGGACGATAACTCGACCGATCCGCGCAGCGCACCCACGCAGGGAGCCCCGGCATGAACGTGCGGCCCCACTCTGACCAAACTGGGTGCGATCGCGGCTCTCGTCGCTGTTGCGATCCTCGCGCGGATGCTCGCGGGGACGCCGACGCAGGTCGAACTCCCGGCCTCCGGTGAGCCGCCGACGCAGGCGTCCTCCGAGTCGCCTGCCGCAGAGCCGGCATCGCGTCTGCTGACCGATGCCCTGGGACTGACCTTTGAGAGCCCGTCCGTCGGCCTTCTCGAAACCGGGACCGGACTGGGCGTGCTTCTGCTCGGCGCATGGCTACTGGGCAAGGTCCTCGCGAGCGTTGGCTTCAGCAAGATCACGGGCTATCTCGTATTCGGGATCCTGGCCGGGCCTGGGTCGGTGCGTGGATTGTCGGCAAAGACGGCACCTGGCTGCTGACCAAACCGCAGCAGGAGAACCTGCAGCTGGTCAACGATCTTGCCATCGCGCTCATCGCCCTGACGGCCGGCGGCGAGATCAAGCTTTCGTTCGTGCGCAAAGCGTTCCGATCGATCTCGCTGATCCTCGCGTTCGAGTTCACGCTGGTTTTGCTCGTCGTGGGCGCTCTCATGACCGTGCTGCTCAACGGCACGGTTATCGCCGAGTACGGCGGGCTCGTCACGGTCATGCTCGTTGCTTCGGTCATCGCCGTCGTCGCGACCGCCAACTCCCCCGCCGTTGTGATGGCGTTGCTGAGCGAGACCCGAGCCGACGGGCCGATGGCGCGGACCGCGCTCTCGATCACGGTCTGCAAGGACCTGCTGCTGATCATCGTCTTTGCAGTCACGCTCACACTCGCCTCGACCGCCGCGACGAACGCCAAGCAGACTCTCGCCGAGGATCTCCCGACTGATCCGCCTCCGACGCTCGCCGAAGCGGAGGCCTCGGACGAGGCTCACGGCGCAGGAAGTGCTTCTCGCCCAAGAAGTGGCCGAGGAACTTGAGTCCGGTGAGCTGAAATCCTCATCCTCGAAGCAGAGTTCGATCGCGAACAAACTCACCCGCCAGCTCGGCGGCTCGATGCTTGCCGGCGTTCTGGTCGGCGGGCTGCTTGCCTTCTATGTGCGGAAGGTGAAATCGTTCCTGCCGATCGTGCTGGTGCTCGGTTCGTTCGCCGTCGCACTCATCTCGAAGGAACTCGGCCTCAAGACCCTCATCGTCGGCTCACCGCGGGGCTTGTTATGTCGAATCTGTTCCATACCATCGCCGAGGACGTGTTCCACACCATCGAGGAGCTTTCCGTTCCCGTCTACGCTCTGTTCTTCGCCGTGGCCGGAACCAAGGTCGATCCGGGCGTTCTCGGGGGCGTGTGGATCTTTGTGGTGCTGCTCGTCACGCTGCGGCTGGGTGCCATCTGGGGAGGCACGGCCCTCGGCTGCAAGGTCAGCGGCATGGAAGCCCCCGCGTCGAAATGGATCTGGACCGCGTTCGTCCCGCAAGCCGGGGTATCGCTCGCGCTGGCCATCGTTGTGTACGAAGCAGTTCTACGAGTTCAAATTCGCCGACGACGTCTTCAACATCCTTCTCTCGGCGATCGCCATCAACGAGCTGATCGGACCCATCCTCTTCAAACTCGGCCTGGTCCGAGCCGGGGAAGTCCGATCTTAGGTCGACTGACCCGCGCGCCGAGGCGACAGTCTCTCCAAAGCCCGCCGAAGCAAAGGTCCGATGAAGTTATTCGGATCGGTTCGCGGATCGCCCGCGCGGGCGCCCAGGAATTTGTCCGATAGGCACCGGGTTCGAGGCCTCAGGCCCCATGTTCCATTGATGCGCCCGTACCGGGCCGTCTTCAGACGAGACCCTCGCCATGCCAGACATGTCGCTGCTGCTCGCGGTGTTCGCGCCGGTCATCGCCGGCCTCGCCACCATGCTGCTGCCTAAACCGGCCGTCACCGCTCGTGTGCTGACCATGCTCGCGGGCCCGCTGGCCAGCGCTGGCATCGTGCTGGCCTGGATCGGCCAGTACGGATGGAGGCCGGGCCGGTCGCCATCCCCTTCGCGCCCTCGCTGAACATGTCGCTGGCGATGAACGTCGACCAGCTCGGCGGCTTCTTCGCCCTGCTGGTCTCGGTCATCGGTGCTCTCATCGTGCTTTACGCTCGTGGATACTTCGGCCGTGATGAGGAGTCGCTGTGGCGCTTCTACCCCACCCTCGGCCTGTTCGCGACCGCCATGCTCGGCGTGGTGCTCGCGGATAGTTTCCTCGGCATGTTCCTGTTCTGGGAACTGACCAGCGTGTCGTCGTTTCTGCTCATCGGCTGGTATCGCGAAGACCCGAAGTCGCTCAAGCTCGCCCTGCAGGCCCTCTGCACCACCGGCATGGGTGGGCTCGTCCTGCTCGGCGGCCTCATGACTCTCGGCGCCGCCACCGGCGAGTGGAGCTTCTCCGCCCTCAGCGCACCGATCTCGCAGATGCCCGGTGTCGATGCCGGCCTGCTCACCGTCGCGTTCTTCCTGATGTTCATCGGAGGTGCGGCGAAGTCAGCCCAATGGCCCCTGCACTTCTGGCTGCCCGGTGCGATGGCGGCCCCTACCCCTGTCTCGGCGTACCTGCACTCGGCCACGATGGTGAAGGCCGGCGTCTACCTCTTCGCGCGGCTCTACCCGACCATGCGTGAACTCGAATGGTGGACGCCGACTCTGGTGTTCTTCGGTGCGACCACGATGCTCCTCGGCGGGTACCTCGCCCTCCGCTCCGATGGCCTGAAGCGGATCTTCGCGTACACGACCGTCAGCCAGCTCGGCCTGCTCACCTGCGCTTACGGCATCGGCGGCACGAACTACGCTCATGACGACCACACCATCGCCAACATCATCTGGCCCATCACCCAGATCCTGAACCACGCCGTCTACAAGGCACCGCTGTTCATCATCGCCGGTGCGATCATCCACCTCACGCACCAGACCAACCTCTCACAGCTGAAGGGCCTCTGGCGGACGCACCGCCACCTCGCGCTGATCGGCATCCTCGCCGCCTACGCGATGGCCGGCCTGCCGCTGACTCTGAGTTTCACCGCGAAAGAGGCCTTCCTCTACCAGATCTACCACGCGCTCAAGACCACCCCGCTGTTCTGGGGCGTCATGGTGATGGCGGTGCTGACAGCAATCTGCAACGTCGCGATCTTTGTCCGCATCACTCGCACATTCTTCGCGGACGCCGGCGCCGCCGAGCACCATCGCGATACCGAGCGGGCCGACGCCCACCATGAGATCCACGAGCACGGTTTCTGGGCGTCCTGCATCTGGTGGCCGGCGGCGGCGATCCTCGCGGTGCAGTTCCTCGGCGGGATCGCGCCGCGTCTCTTCGAATCGGTCTTCGGATCGCTCGAGACCCACACGCTCTACTGGGATCACCTGCCCGGTCTGATCCACGCGATCACCCACCCGGAACTTCCGCTTTACATGTCCGGGCTGGCGATCGCCGGTGGGCTCGCGCTCGGCTTCTCCGATCTGCTGCGTCGTCCGATCGAGGACGTGCACAACGCGCTGTTCCCGGCGACATACGGCTCGACCGAATCGTTCGGGCACAGCGTCTTCGCTCGCCTGCAGAACGGCAACCTCCGCTCCTACACCGTCGCCACGCTGTCGGCGCTGCTCATCGGAGTGTTCGCCGCCATGTGGTTTGGCGACGGCTCGATGCTCAAATGGCCCTCGATCGCGCCGCTCTCCTACGCCCCGGTGCCGTACATCCTGGCGGGCGTGCTGCTCACCGTGCTCATCTGCGCGAGCGCGCTCATCCTTCCTCTGGTTCAGATCCGCGCGGTCCGAGTGCTCGTGCTCGGGTCCTGCGGCTTCGCGGTTATGGGTATGTATCTGGTTTACCAGGCCCCCGACCTCGCGCTGACGCAGATGATGTTCGAGATCATCAGCGTCGTCCTGTTCATGCTCGCGCTGCGGCTGCTCCCGGAGGAGCCGAAAAAGCACCCTCGCATCCCCGCCATGCCCCGCGCGGTGTTCGCATCGCTCGTTGGATGCGTCATGGCGTGGGTCGTGCTGCACGCCGGTTCGGTCGCGGACCAGTCGGCGATCGCGGCCTATGAACAGTCTCAGAAGGAGACCGAACTCGCCGGTATCGGCTACGGCACGGTACTCGCCGCCGCACCGGAGTCCGGAGATGACCACGGCCACACGGAGGCCAAACTCGTCGCGTCCGACAGCACACGACTCGGCGGCTGGTTCCTCAATAACTCGTACAAGGGCGCCACGCCCGACTCGGGCGGCCGCGGCGGCGGCGGCGACAACGTCGTCAACGTGATCCTCGTCGACTTCCGCGGCTACGACACCGTGGGGGAGATCACAGTGCTCGCCATCACGCTCATGGGTGTGCTCGCCCTGCTGGGAGCGGTTCCCGCGCCACGCGATCTTGCCGAAGGCAACCCAACGCTCATCAACGGCCCGCAGCCTCACCTGCGTTCCGTGCTGCTTCGCACAGCGATGAAGTTGATCCTGCCGGTCAGCCTGCTGTTCGCCGGCTACATCTTCTTCAAGGGCCATAACGAACCGGGCGGCGGCTTCATCGCCGGTCTGATCGCTTCGGTCGGACTCGCGGCGTATCGCATGTCCGAAGGAGGCCAGGCCCTCCAGCGGCTCATCCCGCTCACCCCCGGCGCGATGGGTGCCATCGGTCTTCTGATCGCGCTCGCCACCGGTCTCATCCCCATGCTCATGGGTATGCCGTTCTTCACCAGCGGGCAGGGATACATCCCGCTGCCCGGCGCCGATGCCCCGTTCCACTGGACGAGCGTCATGTTCTTTGATCTCGGCGTGTTCATCGTGGTCATCGCCGTCAGCGTCGGCATGATCAACCGCTTCGAAGAGGAGCTCGAATAGTTATGACACTGCTTCTCGGAATCTGCGTGGCGGTGATCTTCGCCGTCAGCGTGTACCTGATGCTGTCGCGCGAACTCAAGTCCGTAGCGATGGGAGTATTCCTGTTCAGCCACGCGGCGCACCTCGGCATCCTCGCGATGTCGGGTCAGCCGGTGCTCCCCGGTGGCGTGGTCAAGGGCGCACCTGTGCTCGGGAGCAGCCCGAACGGGATCCACGTCGACCCGCTGCCCCAGGCCCTGATCCTGACATCCATCGTCATCAGCTTCGCCATCATGGCCTTCCTGCTGACGCTCCTCGTCACCACTTTCCGGACGACGCGGACCTTGAACGTGGACAGGTTGTCCGACGAAGACCGCCCCGAATCGATATCCCACTCCGTTTCGCGGGAGGTGACCGCGTGAATCCGAACCTGATCGCTCTCATCGTGGCCATCCCGCTCGCGACCGGCGTGCTCTGCGCGCTGGCCCGACGCTCGACGCCGCTGTGTCGATTCATCGGCCTGACCGCCCTGCTGGCAAACCTCGGCCTGGTGCTTGCCATGCTCGGTTCCCTCGGCGCCGAGCAGCCCATGTTCGTCTCGATGATGGGCAAGTGGGCGCCGCCGTTCGGTATCGCCATCGTCTTCGATGGACTGTCGGGCACGCTGCTCGCCATCGCGTTGACGGTCGCGGTCGCGGCGTACATCCACTCGTGGAACCTTCTCCCGCGTCACATCGAGCACGGATGGTTCCACCCGCTGTTCCACATGCTCATCCTCGGCGTGAACTTCAGTTTCCTCACCGGCGACCTGTTCAACCTGTTCGTCGCCTTCGAGATCATGCTGATGGCCTCGTACGCGCTCATGTGCCTCGGCGGCACACGTCAGCAGATGTCCCAGGCCTTCAAGTACGTCCTGCTCAACCTCGTCGGCTCCACGGTCTTCGTGCTGACCGCGGGGATGATCTACGGCGTGACCGGCACGCTGAACTACGCCGACCTCGCTCGGTTCGTCGCCGAGAACGAGGGCGCGCTCCCCACCGGTTTCCAGGCGCTCGCGGTTGCGCTGCTGTTCGTGTTCTGCCTGAAGGCGGCAGTCTTCCCGCTGTGGTTCTGGCTGCCCGATACCTACCACACGCTCCCGAGCAGCATCGGTGCGGTGTTCGCCGCCCTCCTCTCGAAGGTCGGCGTGTACGCCGTCCTGCGGATGTACCCGATGGCGTTCGCCAACCCTGGCGTGGACGATCTCGAGTTGGTCCGGACGATCCTGGCAATCCTTGCCGGCGTCACCATGGTGCTCGCGATTCTGGGCGCGGTCGGCGCGACCAACCTGCGGCGCGTCGTCGCGATGATTCTGATCGCCCATGTCGGCTACCTGATCTTCGGCGTGACCATGATGAACGCGGAATCCTTCGCCGCGACGCTGCACTACATGGCTCAGGAGATGATCATCATCGCGGGCCTCATGCTGTGCATCGGCGTCATCGAACAGCGGGCGGGCTCGGTCGACCTGCGCGAACTCGGCGGTCTCGCCCGGCGCTATCCCCTGCTCTCGACGATGTTCTTCCTGCTCGCGATGGGTCTGGTCGGCATCCCGCCGCTGTCGGGCTTCTACGGCAAGGCCGTGCTGCTGCGCGAAGGCGCATCGAGCGGCGCCTGGTGGCTCGTCGGCGCGACGACGTTCACCGCGGTGCTGACGCTCGTCGCGATCGCGAGGGTGTGGATCACCGCGTTCTGGTCCGAGCTCAAGGGGCCCCTGCTTGATCTTCCAGAGGGAGCGAAGGCCGGTCCCGATATGCCTCTGCCGCTAGCCTACGCCGGCATCGGCCTGCTCGTCGGCGTCTCGCTGACGCTCGGCTTCGGCGCGGAGCGGTCCTACAGCTGGACCCAGCAGGCCACCGCGTCGCTCGCCACACCATCGATCTACATCGACGGCGTGCTCGATCTGAACCCGATCCGCAATCTCCCGGATAACTCGACGCTCGCGTCGATCGAACCCGACCTGCAACACACGGTGACACCATGAAACAACTCACCTTCAATCTGTTCCTCGCCGTCGTCTGGTGTCTGCTGACCGCGAGTTTCAGCGCTTGGAACTTCGTCGCGGGTGCACTCGTCGGAGCGGCCGTCGTTGCGGTGTACTCCAGCGTGGCGGGGCAGGGCAGCTACTTCAAGCGGGCCTGGGGCCTTCTGGCCTTCGCCGGCCACTTCGTCAAGATTCTGACGAAAGCCAACATCCAGATCGCGTGGGAGATCCTCACGCCGGCCCACAACCAGTCGCCTCGGATCCTGCGCTACCCAGTCGACGGGCTCAGCGATGTGGAGAAAACCACCCTCGCCAACGCCATCACCCTGACGCCCGGCACGCTGGTGGTTGATATCAGCCCCGACGGCAAGTGGCTCTACCTGCACTGCATGTACGCCCAGGACCCGGCGTCGACGCTCGCCGAAATCGATGACCTCGCGATTCGCCTCCGGAAGGCGGTGTTCTCATGAACCTGTTCGCTCCCACCCTCGGCGCTGACAGCGTCATCGAAGATGCCCTGTTCCTGCTGATCGACGCCGGGATCATCCTGATCTCGCTCGCGACGGTCATGTGCCTGTACCGCATCATCAAGGGCCCCACCCTCGTCGATCGCGGGTTGGCCTCCGACACGGTCGCCGTGCAGATCGCCGGGCTGATCCTGCTGCTCTCCATCCGCTTCGAGACGCTCGTGACGTTCGACGCGGTTCTGATCGTGTCGATCCTCGGGTTTGTTTCGACCCTCGCCTTTGCCCAGTTCATCGGGCGCAGAGGAGCCGCGCAATGACCATCGATACCGTGCTGTCACTCGGCGCCGAAGCCGCCGCCACCGGCTCGTCCGATGCGCTCTCTATAAGCGGTATCCGCGATGCCCTGGCGGTCGTCGCGCTCGCCATCGGCTTGTTCTTCATGTTCGTCGGCGTTCTCGGTGTGCTGCGCCTCCCTGACGCGTACTCGCGAATGCACGCCGCCTCGAAGTGCACCACCCTCGGCCTGACAGGCATGCTGATCGCCGCGGGCCTGCACCTGTGGACGCTGGACGTCGTCGCCAAATCGGCGACGGTGATCATCTTCACGTTCGTCGCGACGCCGATCGGCACGCACCTGCTCGCCAAGGCGGCCCACCACGGCAAACTGCCGCAATGGGACAAGACCCTGTCCGACGAACTCGCCGACGACAAAGCCGACCCGGACATGGCTGCGACCGACGACGAGATCGGCATCCCGTGCGTGGACGCGGACGAGCCCTCGTCAGACGCCCGCCGGCTGCGGATAAGCGCCTGACGCTTTCGCCGCGCTCCGGCGATCCTCGGCCCGCTTGCCGCGGTCGTAGACGAGCATGAACACGAGGTTCAGCGCGAGCAGCGCTGCGATCGTTCCGAGTAGCACGGGTGTTGTGATTCGCTCCCACTCGTCGCGCAGCGTCCACAGGAACTGCACCAGACACAACCCGGAGACGATCAGGAGCGTCACCGTGCGCGGCACGAGGCGCACCATCACCACACCGAGCGGCGCACCGAGCGCGACGATCGGTGCCGCAGCGAGCCAGTTGCCGAGCAACCCCTCCGACAGCGCGTAGGTCGCCGGTTGGGCGACCGAGGCAACCCAGAGCGAGCCGAACCCGATCACCGAGGTGTACGCCATCAGCACCACCGAGGTCGGGATCGCTACTTTCAGATCGGCCCGGCTGAGCAGGACGATCACCACGTAGAGCGCGAGGTCGATGCCGACCCCGGTTGTCGCAGCGATGGTCATTCCCGCGAGAGTGCCGACCCAGAAACCGATCCACTTGTCCTGACGCGCGCTGAGCTTGTGCGACCCTGTCATCGCACCGATCTCACGGATCTTGGCGAAGTGCAGCATGCCGAACGAGGCCCAGAGCGTCGCGAAGATGAGTTTGATCCACAGGTCGGGTATGTGCGGTGCGATGAAGAGGACGCCGAGCGGTGTGCCGACCGAAGTACCGATGATTGACCATTTCAGCAGGCGTCGCTCGAGTTCCTGACGCATGCAGAAGATGAGAATGGCTGCCGAGGTCATGCCGATCGACTGGATCGCGAAACTGAAATCGCGTCCCATCCGCGCCGGCTGGTCGAACAGAAGGACGAGGACCGGGAATCCGACCGTCCCGCCACCCATCGGGGTCGAGCCGGCAAAGTACGAGCCGACGGCCATGGCGACGGCGATGCCCCAGTGCTCAATCAACGCCGACCAGTGCGACCCGGTACTGATGATGGCGAGCCAGACGCCGTAGAACACGACGAGCCAGCCGACAAACCAGCGGCATCGGCCTGGTCCCGGTGCCTGCGTTGGTGCGGTTTCACCCACGTACTGCTCTCTCCTCGATACCGTTGCACGGGCAACGACCCGAAAATCCTACATCCGCTCTGCACCCCGGGAAGCCATAACCGAAGCCGGACGTGACGCGAACCGCCCAACCATCCGGCGTGTTCGATCTCGGCAATCTGGGGTGTCGAAGCGGATGACGGCGATCCGGGTCATTGGTATAGTGGTCGCCCCGCTGCGAACGGCCCCCGCCTTCGCAAACCCCGACGGAGGGGTGGCAGAGCGGTTGAACGCGCTGGATTCGAAATCCAGTATGGCCTTCGGGTCATCGGGGGTTCGAATCCCCCCCCCTCCGCTTAAAAAACCCCGCTTCCGCCGGTCAAGACCGGCGGAAGCGGGGTTTTCTCATGCGCTTATCCGGCGGGCTGATCCAGCCGCTACCGGCTCACCCGCAGCTGAGACCGAAGTTCCCGAGCACGATGTTCAGGTCGGCCAGATCGACGGAGCCGTCTTTGTCGACGTCCCCGAGACCCGAGCCGCCGAAGTTGCCGAGCACCGCGTTCAGGTCCGCGAGGTCGACGGAGCCGTCGCCGTTCGCGTCGCCGGGGCAATCGGCGTCGGCGCAGGACACGCCGAAGACGCGTACATCATCGATTCCCGCCTCTACCACCGAACCGTCGCCGAGATCGCTCGCGACGAACTTGACGCGGATCATGGAGGTCAGATCGACAAAGTCACCGACGATGAACCCCGTCTCGATCCAGCCGCCCGACGTCCCGTCGCCGCCAGGCCCGACCGTTTCAACGAGTTGGTAGGTCTGGCCATCGTCGTCCGAAACAAACACCTGGAACACATCCGCGTTCGGTGCGGCGCCGGTGTCGTTGGAGTACCACCGCGCGTACGAGATCGTCGCGGACTCGGTGTTACTCAGGTCGATCTGGTTGCTTACCAGCGAGGTGGTGCCGCCATCGACGTCATTCTCGCCCAGCGTGCCACCGGGACTGCCCTGGCCGGTCACCCACGCGAAGGTACCGTCGGCGGTGTTGTCGTCTTCCGGCTGCGCTTCCGTTCCGATCGGGTTCACGCGGACCCAAATGCCCGTAGTCGCGTCGTCGCCGGGCGCTCCCGCCGAGAAACCGACGGGAGTTTCGAAGTCGTAGAGGTCGTTGAAGTCCACCTCGTCCGCGACCAGCGCGCGAAACACGCTCGACGGGTCAGCCAACGCACCCGAAGGTGCAGTGACCGTGGCTCCCGACTGAAGGTCGAACGAGAAGAAGTACTCCACGCTCGACAGGCAATCGGCAGCGGGGAACGCCGCAGTGAAGTTGCTCTGGAAATCGAGAGTCAAAGGGAACTGCTGGAAGCCCGAACCCGTGTCGACATGGAATGTGCCGCTGCCCGGGACGATCGGATCCGCCTCGGAGGGTACGACTCTCAGTCGCACCGTGTCCCCGCCATCGGGCGACACGACATCCGGCAGGCCGAACGGGAAGAAGATGTCGAGACCGGTGACAAACGCGCCGCCGGCGGATTCGATGTCATCGCGGAAGATCGCCGTGCCCGTCCACCAGGAGATATCGCCGTACACGCTGGTGTTCGTCGTGCCGCCGGAGAGCACGCCCGCGATCACCCACTCGTTCCCGAACCGAACCAGTACGGGGCCACCGCTGTCTCCGGGCGCGGTCGTCGCTTCAAACTCGACGGGAATCGGGCTGCTGCTCGGAATCGTGTTCGCGGCGCTGGTGCCGTTGTCAAAGTCGGTTGAGATGATGTTGGAACCGCCCGCGTTCGCCGGGCTGCCATAGACATCGATGATGTTTTCACCGCCCCAGCGGAATCCGTCGCCGGAGAAGCCGTGCCCGACGCTACCGAGCCCGTTGTACCCGTAGCCTATGGTCGCGCAGAGCATGCCCTCGAGATCATCCGTTTCGTCGATCAGCCGCATGGGCTCGGCGATGTTGGCAGGAACCGATGTCGTCAGGATATGAATCGATACGTCGCCGCCATCGAGGAGCGAACCGCCCCCGTCCGGGAGAATCGACGACTGAACCGTGGTGGTGAAGATAGGGCCGTTCGAGTTGTCGCCGAACCTGACGAGAGTGCCGGCACCGATGCCGCAGTGTCGCGCGCTCAGGACGACGTTCGGAGCGATGAGCGTGCCGGAGCAGCCGCCGATCCTGACGACGGCGTCGAACGGGTCGGCGTAGTCTCTCGACCCTTGCGCGCCGATCGTGTCGTTGATCACGATACGAGGGAAGACCCCGTCGGCGGCCTCGGGTGAGCCGGGAGCGTAGGTCTTGATGTCGATCTGTCGCTCGGAGAGCACCCGGCCGGTCGCCGCATCGATAACCATCTCGAAGTGCGTCGGGCTGGCCGGCAATCCGCGATCGGCCAGCGCTGTGGTGACCTCCCATGCCATGAAAGCCTCGTTGCCGATACGGAACCACACCTGTTCTGCCGTGGAATTGATCGCCGCGGGCAGGAAGCCTTCGGCGAGATCAACGGCCACGTCCTGCGGAATGTTGACAGGGCCGCGGCGCGGCGTCAGAACCGCGGTCGATTCGTCGAAGACTCGCGCGACGGTTCCATCGGGGTTCTCGATTACAACGACACGTCCGCCGTGGAGCGGGAGTTCACCGATGAACTTCTGGAACACCATCGCGTCCGCCGGAGCGAGTTCCTCCGGTGCGATCAACTCGATGCGAGAGTCGCCCTGCTGGAGGTAAGCGGTGGACGCGAGGCCTTCGAGGTACGCTCGAGCGCTCGTTTCGTCCGCGAAGCACAGTCCGCACATCCACAAGCCGCCCGCCAACGCCAACCCTGTCATTCTCAGCATCATCACTCTTCTCCCCGATGGTTTCACGCCGTCTGTGCGATCGGCGACGGTACTCTTGTTCGCGACCTACGAGCGGTCCGGTCCCTGCCCGTCTCCGGGCGAGCTGCGCGGCGGGACGAGCATATCGCTTGTACAGGTACATTCTGACACCAAAAATTCGGCTTCGGGAGACCTAATTAGGCCGGCGCCTGCGCGCGATAATCCCAGCGTTCACGCAGCATTTTCGACCGGTCGGGAGGCGAATCGAACTCCACACGCGACTCGCACGCGACAAAGTAAGTCGCCGCAAACATCACCGGGAACAATGCGGGTGCTGGTACTCCCCAGTCCACCTCGGGTTTCCGCCATGATTCCCGTAGCAGGGCCGGTGTCGGGAATGGAACTCGCATATCCGTGGACTTCGGTGGGAACCGCGGGACCTTTTGCCCGGACAACGCGATCAACCTTCGTCGAGAAACGTACCGGTCGCGCGCCAGATCGTTTCCAGGCGATCGATGCGTTCGCGGGCCGCGTCGCCGAGTTCAGAGGCCACCTGCGCCACCAGCAGTTCGGCCGCCGTGACCGCCGGGACCGAACTATCGAACGGCCCCATCGCCGGTACGCGGAGTTCACACCAATGCCGAGCGATCGTCGCCAGCGGCGAAAGCGGTCCATCGGTGAAAGCGATCACGGGCACGCCGAGATCGGCGAGCGTGCGGGTCGCCGTCACCGAACTCCGCCGATAACGCGCGAAGTCGAAGACGACGACCGCATCCGCTTCCGTTGCGCCGCTCAGGTCGCGTCCGACGGAGTGGTCGTGGACCAGCAGGACATCCGGACGCACCATGGAAAGACCGGTCTGGAGGACGCGAGCACCAGCCATCGAAGTCTCGCCGGACAGCACATACACCCGGTTTGCGCGGACAATCGGCTCGGCCATCGACGCCAGTTTGACCGGATCGAGTGCTTCGAAGGCCCGCTGCATGGCCTCTGCGACCGCCGACCGGGCCTGATCGGCTGCGCCGACCCGCTGGCGGATACGGGCACTCGGGCTCGATAGCTGCTTGGAAACCGCCTCGCGGACCCAGGATTGCAGTTCCGTGTACCCAGAGAACCCCAGTTTTGTCGCGAACCTGACGATCGAAGGGCGGCTCGTTCGCGCCCGCTCGGCAAGGTCCGATACCGTCCCGAACGCGAGCAACGTCGGCTCGCCCGAGACGATCTCGGCGATTCGACGCTCCGTGGGGGTCAGGCGATCCCCAACCCCGGCGATAAGGTCCTGAAGGGTCATGTGCTCGTTTCAGAGTCGACGATTTTGGTCATTTCGTTGCATTGGTCGACAAAGAATGTACGCTGTGTTTCAGTCTCGAGCCAGCCCAATCCGAACCTCCGGAGCGACGCATGATCCAGCCCCAGAATCACGAATATGCCCCCACCGAGCGCGAAAAGGCGTTTCTCGAGACCATCGAGGATCCCCGGTACGAGCGTGGGATCATCAATGGGCTCAAGCCGTTCTTCGATGAGAAGGCGCCGGACGACATGCTGAACTTCTACGGCGGCGACGAGATCGTTGCCCTGCGGGTCCGCAAGGGCACGGAACGCGATGTCGAGTCGCGGATGCCCGTGAAGATCACACGTCACTACTACGAGATCGCGAAGAACAGCGCCGCCATTCAAAGGATCGTCAAGGCAAGCCCGGACGAGACGGACAACCTTCAGGGCTCGGAGGACCCCGGCAACCAGATGGACTACAGCCCGGTCGAGGGCCTGCTCCACAAGTACGAGATGGGCTGATGTATGTCATCTCGACGTGCTCGGCGCACTGCCGGTTCTGCTATCGCGAAGAACTGATCGCCCGCAAGGAGATCAAGCGCCAGGACGGCACCGTCAAGAAGAAGGGCCTGGCGAAGATCCCCGAGATCATCCCGTACATCAAGGCGCACAACGAAGTTGTCGCGGCCAACGGTGGCATCCATCCCGAGACCGGGCGTGAGAAACTCCGCGAGATCCTGCTGTCCGGCGGCGACGCCATGGTGCTCAACAACGCCAAACTCGGCGCGTGGTTCGCCGCCCTCGCCGAGGCCGGGGTTGAATCGATCCGGGTCGGTACGAAGGAGATGGCGTTCTTCCCGCAGCGTTTCGATCAGGCACTGCTCGACATGCTTGACCGATTCCACGAGACCTACCCGGAGGTCGGCATGCACTTCATGCTGCACTTCGAGCACCCCGACGAGATCCTTGCCAAGGACGCCGACGGCAACTACATCGAGGACGAGCGTGGCTTCAAGCAGTGGATCCCGGCCACTGGCGAGGCGATGCGCGGTCTCGTGAGCCGCGGCTGGCTCACGGTGGAGAACCAGGCACCGATCATCAAGGGCATCAACGACGATCCGGACGCGCTGCGCATCCTGCAGCGCGAGTTCAAGCGGGCCGGCGGCGAGAACCACTACTTCTTCTGCGGTCGCGACATCGTCGCCTACAAGGCGTTCAACGTGCCGATCGAACGGGCGTGGCAGATCCTCAACGACTCGCAGAAGGGTCTCTCGGGCATCGAGAAGCACGCGCGGCTCTCGATTACGCACTACAAGGGGAAGACCGAGGTCGCCGCGGTGACCAACGAGCCGATCCCGGGGCTAAAGGGCAGCGAGAACGGCGTCATCATCTTCAAACTGCTCCGCAACGCGGGTGCCGCGACGGAGATCGGCAAGGTGTGCATCGTCGGACGGAACCCGAACGGGCTCTGGTTCGACGACTACGAGGACCGCGTGCTGTTCGACGAGGCCGGCCTGTTCGATTACTCGCGCGTCAAATCGCCCGGTATGACACCCGGACCCGCCTCCATGCCTCAGACCAGCGGGCCCTGCGGATGATCAACAAGCGCGTCGGCAGCCCGGCAGAGGCCGTCGCGGACGTGTTCGACGGCGCGACGATCATGGTCAGCGGGTTCGGCGAGGCCGGCAGCCCGGTCGAGTTGCTCCACGCGCTGATCGATCAGGGCGCGACCGATCTGACGGTCGTCAGCAATAACACCGGGAGCGGCGAGGTTGGTCTCGCGGCGCTGCTCAAGGCCGGTCGGGTCTCGAAGGTCATCTGCTCATTCCCGCGGACGGCGAATTCGACGGTCTTCCCCGATCTCTATCGCTCCGGCAAGACGGCGCTCGAGCTTGTGCCGCAGGGAACGCTCGCGGAGCGCATCCGCGCGGGCGGCGCGGGCATTCCCGCCTTCTACACCGCGACCGGCGTCGGAACCCCGCTTGGCGAGGGCAAGGAGCAGCGCTCATTCGATGGCAAGCAATACATCCTCGAACATGGCCTTCGGGCGGACTTCGCGCTCATCAAAGCAAAGTCCGCCGACACCCACGGCAACGCGATCTACAACAAGACCGCTCGCAACTTCGGCCCCCCGATGGCCATGGCGAGCCGAGTCGCGATCGTACAAGCCGAACGGATCGTCAAACCCGGCGCGATCGACCCTGAGGTGGTCGTGTCGCCGGGCATCTTTGTAGATCGCGTCGTCGAAGTCGCGAACCCGGTTCATGAATCCGCGCTCGTCGCGGCAGGGGCGACCTACCCATGACACCCATCACCGCCAGCGAACGCATCGGGCGCACGCGCGAGCAGATGGCCGAGCGACTCGCTCAGGACATCGCAGACGGCTCGTACGTCAACCTCGGCATCGGTATACCGGAACTCGTAGCGAAGTACGTGCCCGACGGGCGCGAGGTGGTCTACCACACCGAGAACGGCCTGCTCGGGATGGGCCCGTCTCCGGCAGAAGGCGAGGGCGATCCGGAGCTGATCAACGCGGGCAAGCGTCATGTGACCGTGAACCCCGGCGGCTCGTTCTTCCACCACGCCGACAGCTTCGCGATGATCCGGGGCGGCCACATCGATCTCTGCGTGCTCGGTGCGCTGCAGGTCGCGTCGAACGGCGACCTGGCCAACTGGTCCACGGGCGAACCGGACGCGATCCCTGCTGTCGGCGGAGCGATGGACCTCGTCGCTGGCGTAAAGAAGGTCTACGCCATCACCCAGCACACGACCAAGACGGGCGAGCCGAAGCTTGTCGAGTCCTGCACCTACCCGCTCACCGGGCTTGGTGTGATCGACCGCGTCTACACCGACCTCGCCGTGATCGACATCACGCCCGACGGGTTCAGGCTCGTCGAGCTGAGCCCCGGCGTTGACTTCGAATACGTCCGGGCTCGAACCGGGGCCCCACTGCTACAGCCATGACCACACACTCCGCCCAAGCGTCTCGCAGCGCCGAGCTCTTCGAACGTGCCCAACGGGTCATGCCCGGCGGCGTGAGCCGCAACACTGTTCTCCGATCGCCTCACCCGGCGTATGCGGCGTTCGGGAAGGGTTGCCGGATTACCGACCTCGACGGAGTCGAGCGCATCGATTTCTCAAACAACATGTGCTCACTGATACACGGGCACGCGGACCCCGATGTCGTGCGGGTCGTCACGGAGCAGCTCAGCCGCGGCAGCGCGTTCATGATGGCGACGGAAGCCGAGGTCGAGTACGCGGAATACCTGTGCTCGCGGAGCCCCAGTTTCGAGAAAATGCGATTCGTCAACTCGGGGACCGAGGCCCTGATGTCTTGTCTCAAAGCCGCCCGAGCTCACAGCGGTCGGGCCAAGATCGCGAAGATCGAGGGCGCGTACCACGGCGGGTACGACTACGCCGAGGTGAGCCAGGCGCCGAAACCGGATTCCTGGGGCGACATCGATCGCCCAGCCTCGGTCCCGCTCGTGCACGGCACGCCGCGGTCCGCACTCGACGATGTGATCGTCCTTCCGTTCAACGATGTTGATCGGTCGATCGCGCGGCTGGACGAACATGCCAAGGAACTCGCGTGCGTGCTGCTCGATCTCATGCCCCACCGCGTTGGCCTGAACCCCATCGAGGCTGAATTCGCGAAGGCGTTGTCGGACTGGGCACGAGAGAATGATGTCTTGCTTGTGCTCGACGAGGTCATCACCTTCCGTTCCGAGTACGGCGGCCTGCAGTCTCGGTACGACATCCGGCCCGATCTGACCGCGATGGGAAAACTCATCGGTGGCGGCTTCCCGATCGGCGCGCTCGCCGGACGCGCAGAGGTCATGGACACCATGAACCCGCATGGGAAGCGGTACCTCTTCCCCCATTCGGGCACTTTCTCCGCGAACCCGATCAGTACCCTTGCCGGGCTGACCGCGATGAAGAAGTTTGACGGCGCTTCGATCGAGCGGCTCAACGCGCTCGCCCAACGTGGCATCGCGAGAATCGAAGCAGCGATCGCACGCACCGGTGCACGCGCCTGCGTCACTGGCACCGGCTCGATGTTCCGTGTCCACATGAAGGAGCAAGCGCCTCGGAACTACCGTGAAGCCCACGCGACGCCGGAGGAGAACGCCCGGCTCTCGACACTGCTTGATCATCTGTTCGATCACGGGTGTGTGATGATCAACACCTGCACCGCAGCGTTATCGACGCCGATGACCGAGACCGAGATCGACCATCTCGTGGGTGCTATGGAATCCGGTCTGGCCAAGATCGCGTCGATGCCCTGATCGGTCAGGCGAGTTCGAACACGGTTGCCAGCCCCTGCCCGACACCGACGCACAGCGACGCGATGCCACGATCTGTGCCACTGCGCCGCATCTCGTGGATAAGTGTGGTCGCCAAGCGAGCGCCGCTGCAGCCAAGCGGATGGCCTATCGCAATCGCGCCGCCGTTGACGTTGAGGCGATTCTCGTCGATGTCGAGCTCACGCTGACACGCCACCGATTGAGCGGCGAAGGCCTCGTTGATCTCGATCCGCCCCACATCGCTCAGCGACAGGCCGGACCGATCGAGGGCCTTTCGGATGGCCGGGATAGGGCCGAGGCCCATGTACGCCGGGTCGACCCCAGCCGCCGCACTCGCCCCGACATAGGCCAGTGGCTTGAGGCCGAGCGATGCCGCTCGCTCCGCTTCCATCAGGAGCAACGCCGCGGCCCCGTCGTTCACGCCCGATGAGTTCCCGGCGGTGACGGTTCCGAAGGCATCTTTCGCGAACACCGGCCGGAGCTTGGCCAGTTTCTCCATCGTCGTGTCAGGGCGTGGGTGTTCGTCGGTATCGAACACGATCGGGTCGCCGCGGCGCTGCGGAACCTCGACGGGGAGCAGTTCATCGGCGAATCGGCCGGCCTCGTGCGCTTCCGCCCACCGGCGCTGGCTACGCAAGGCGAACGCGTCCTGATCTTCTCGAGAAATGTTGTGCTTGCGTGCGACGTTCTCCGCGGTCTCGCCCATCGGGAACGGTGGGTACATCTCCGCAAGCCGCGGGTTGACGAAGCGCCAACCGATCGAGGTGTCGAAGAGTTCCTGCCCTCGCCCGTACGCTGTCTCGGCCTTGCTGAGCACGTACGGTGCTCGGCTCATCGATTCGACACCGCCAGCGACGAACACGTCGCCCATCCCCGCTTCGAGCATTCGAGCTGCCACATTGATCGCCTCGAGCCCAGAGGCGCAGAGCCTGTTTACGGTCGCGCCCGGAACCGAATCGGGCAGGCCCGCGAGCAGGGCCGCCATACGCGCGACATTGCGGTTGTCCTCGCCGGATTGGTTCGCCGCCCCGAAGTACACATCGTCGATTGACGCCGGCTCCGCGCCCGACCGCTCGACGGCGGCTCGGATGGTGCGGGCGGCGAGATCATCCGGACGGACGGAAGCCAGTCGGCCCCCGTACTTCCCGATCGGGGTTCGAACAGCAGCGATGATGGCGGCACGTCGTTTCACGCGGGCAGTTTAGCGGTCGGAGCTGGGGCGTGGGTCACGCGGCGTGAGCAGTCCCGGCCGGCGCAACCCGTCGGGCTCGTGAGCGCGGCCCGGCGCAAGAAAACAGGCGGTCCGCGTCAACGGGCCGCCTGTTCCCGCTCCGCCGTTTGGCGGAACGGGAGGAGGAGAGAAAGAGAGTCTGGAGGTCAGCGGTGCTGACGAGTTTTCTTGCTGAAGCGCCGAACGCATGTCTTCACGCGATCGGCCGCCCGGTCGATCGCGCCGTAAAGATCACTCCCGGATTGCTCGATGATGATCGGCTGCGGGCTTCCGGCGAGTTGGACATGGACATCGCATCGCATGAGGCCACCGGTATGGGGATCGGACATTTTGACGATGACGCGCTGGATGCGGTGACTGAGGCGGTCGAGCGCGAACCCGAAGCGCCGATTGGCGTGCTCGACGATGGGCTCAGTGGGTTGGAGGTTGACGCCGCGAACCTGGAGATCCATGACTGGTCCTTTCGCTTCAGCCTTCGCCGGATCCGATCGGCTCGAAAACAGCTCCGAGCGGCTCGGTGCCGGTCGACTTGCGATGCTAAAGGTCAACGCGCCGCGCACAAAGGAAAATCTTCGCGGTTCTCCAACGACGGGCATGGATAACTCATGAGCAGACGGCTTATCCGGTCACAGAGCGCAAAGGACGCGCGAATCGGACCTCCCGCAAAGGCGCAATCTGGGGTCAGCGCGGATGAATGCCGAGTTGGCGAAGCGTCTTGGCGATCTCCGACGGGTCGAGCGGGGCGTAGGGCCGGAACTTCTCGACGACGCCGGACTCCTCGCTGAAGAAGATGGCACGGTTCGGTCCAAGGCGCGACGCCGCGGGCGAGTCGATGAGTTGGGTCGAGTCGCCAGAGCTCATCTGGAAGAGCACTCGGTTCTCGATCTCACGCATCGCGTTGCGGTCGAGGTACCGCTCGGTGTTCGTGAGCGTGTCGCAGGACATGACGACGTGGACGCCGACACCGGGGCCGTCGCGCAGGATCTCGACGAGCAGTTTGTCAGGCTTTGGGGTGTCACCCTCGTCCATCGAAAAGCCGAAGCTGTCCTCATCGCGGCGCAGCGAACGGATGCGTTGCATGGAGTGGATCAGCAGGAACACGCCGGGCGCATCGGACTCGTTCTCGGCGATGCGGGCACGGACTTCTTCGGTGATGGCGGTCAGCGCCTGCTCGATATCTCGCGGATTGACCGAGCGGGCGTCGATGGGCAAAGTTGCGGCGAGCGCTGCAAACTGTCCGGCGCGAATGTCATCGTCGGGCGTGGCGTCGACGATGTAGGCCTGCGCCTGGTGGGGTTCGCACTGGGCAGCGAGCGAGACGACGGTGCCCATCATCAGACCGAGTGAGGCCTCCTCGCGCTGGCCGACGACGAGCACGTTCGAGCCGCTCTGACGGCGCATGCGTGCGGCGGTCGGATCTTTGATGGCGATGGCTTCGCCGAGCCAGAGCTGCGGGAACATGTGCTCCGCACGGGCCTGATCGGACGCGGCAATTCGCATCATGTTGTTTCGATCAAGTCGCGCCGGAACGTTGCCCTCGAACACGAGCGCTGGGCTGCCTGTCCGGACGCCGAAGTCTCAGCGCGCTGGCAGATCTCGGCGACGGCATCGTCGCGCTGCGCATCGGGGAGCCAGACAATCTGGAATGGGCTGTTGCCTTCAACCATGCCGGCCTGATCGTTGTAAATCGCCTCACCGGGGCGGCTGAGCAGGCGGGCGGCGGAGTTTTCCTCGTTGAGGATGAGGTAGGAATCGGCCTCGTTGCACTGCAGCGCGATGCGGATGGCCATCTGGCCGAGCGTCGAGCGGGCGAGGCTGTACGCGCCGCCGAGGGTCTGCGAGCCGAGGATCACATGGATGCCGAAGGCCCCGACCCTGGCGCACGAGACGGTCGAGCAGCAGCGACGCGTCCTGCGCGAGTTTGTCGTCCTCGACGAAGAGTTCCTGGAACTCGTCAATGATCAGCAAGGTTCGAGGCATGACCTCGCCCGGTCTTGCCTGGCGGAAGCCGGCGAGGTTCTGCACGCCGGCTTCCCGGAAGAGGTCGCCTCGACGCTTGAGTTCTTCATCCACGCGCTGGAGCACGCTGAGACCGAACTCGCGATCGGACTCGATGGCGACAGCGCGGGCGTGCGGGAGCGGGCCGTGGCCGTCCTTTCCGGCGTAGGCCTTGAACTCGACGCCCTTTTTGAAGTCCACCAGGTAGAACTCTACTTCCTCCGGCGAGTACCACATCGCGAGGTTGGTGATGAGCACGTGGAGCAGGGTCGATTTGCCGGAGCCTGTCTTGCCGGCGAGCAGGACGTGCTGGGCGGTGCCGTGCCCGAGAGCAAGCTCCTGGAGCTTGGTGGCGCCGGCGCGTCCGAGCGGAACGCGGATGTCAGGCGCGCTGCTGCGGGACCAGAGGTCGTCCTCGCCGGGCGCGACGGCCCTGAAAGGCACCTCGACGCGCGAGGCGTCACGCGAGGCCTCGCCGACGCGTTTGAGCACCTCGGTCATGCGGTCTTCTGCTGGCGGCTGATCGAGGACAAGATCAGCATCGGAGAGCACATCGTCAACGAGCTCGTAGCGTCCGTCTCGCCACACGAGCGTCGTGGCGTGGTCGCGCATGTCCGTGAGCTGGATGCCAGTGGGTAGGGTCTCCCGCGTGTCGCAGGCGATGAGGGTGTGCACGCCGCAGCGGGCACCGGAGGAAACGATGGACGCGAGGCGGCGGGCGGAAGCCTCGTCGAAATTGACCGGGAAGTCGCTGAGGACGAGGAAGCGGTACGGCTCGGCGATCTCGCCGGCTTTCTCGTTGTAGTCGTCGATGGTCTCGAACTCGTTGCGCAGGTATTTCTGGATCACGTTCTCCATGTGCTCGGTGAGCTCGGAGAGGCGCGCCTCGATGTGGCGCGGTTCGGTCCAGATGCGATGGTTGACGAACTGATCGTTGTAATCGGCCAAGTGCATGAAGCCGGCGAAGTTCTGGCCGAGGCCCACGGGATCGATGATCGTGAAACGACACTTCGCCGGGGGCAGCGAGGTGAGCATGCGCAGCATGACGGCCTGCAAGGTCTGGATAGCTTGGGCGCGAGCTTCGGAGAGCGACTCGGTGTCGCGCCGAGCCTTGCGATCGTCGGAGGCCGGGTATTCGAGCAGGAGCGAGGCGTGACGCGGCATCTCGAGCAGCGCGGGTAGATCGGCACGGGCGTGTCTGGGGAGCGGGAGATCATCTGAATCGGGCAGGCCGCCGGGGAGTTCGGCGAGGTCGAGGCGGACGCGCCCGAACTTCGACGCGCCGAGCGATCGGTGCGGAGGCGACCACGCCGCCCAAGCGCTGTCGGACCAATCCGGAAAGTCGGCGTGATCGCGCTTCAGCAGCGAGCCGGCGAGGTCGTCGTAGCGCGCGACGCGCTCCTCCCAGTCGGACGCGAGCCGGGCTTTGGCCTGATCGCGCTCTTCTGTCGCACCCGCGGTCTGTTGATCGAACCGATCGGTCGCTTCGGCTTCAATCTTTGCGAACGTGCCGTTGGCATCCTCGGTCCGGACCCGCAGTTCCTCATCAAGCGATGCGACCCTGATCTTGTGCTTCTCTTCCATCTCGCTCAAACGCGGCCGGTACGCGGCGGCGAGTTCGGCTCGCTTGGACTCGAAGCGGCCTTTGACGTCGCGCACTTTCTCGTCATGTGAACGATTCGATTCGGCGATCTCCTTCGTGCGTCGGTCGGCGATGGCGCGAGTGGCCTGCTGGAAATCGGCGATGGCCTGATCGCGTTCGCGTTTGATGCGGGTGGTGGTGCGCTGGACTGCGGTCTCGAACTCAGCGTAGAGCTCGTCGAGTCGCACGCGTGCGCGACCACGGAGAAGCAGCGCAAACACGCCGGTGAGCACGAGACCGAGGAACGCCCCGCCGCCGACAAACGGAGCGGGGTTGGCGGAATCGATAGCGAGCCCAATACCCCCACCAGCGAGCGTCAGAACGGTCCCCATGATGATCAGCGAGGAACTTTGCGAGAACTTTGCCGGCTTGCACGAACTGATCGTCTCACTGACCGATTTCGCCTGATCAAGCGCCGACTGCGCGGAAGGCTCTCCCTCGTCCGACGCGATGCCGTTGGCCACATCGGTTCCGTCCGGATCCTGATCAAAGTCGATCGACTGCGGCGAGATCCGCCGGACCGCATCCGGCTGGAACAAACCGAACTGGTCCAATTCGGCGTGCACGTCCTCAACGGTCTCGTCGAGTTCCGTTTCGAGCTTCTTGAGCCGCTCAGTCGTATCCTTCAGGGATTCGCGGGCCTGGCGGATGTCGGACTCGGACACCTCTTCGGCGAGCCAGTTTGTTTCCTTGCGCGACTTCTCGATGGCGTTGATCTTGCGGGTCGCGCCCTCACGGAGAGTTGCTTCCTTGGAGCGGTACTCGCGTTCGAGCGTGCCGTGCTCGGATTGGAACGACGTATTCTCGGCTTCCATGGCTTCGGCGTGCGCAGCCCGGGCCGATTCGAGCATCGCGTCGCGATCGGCCTTGGCCTTGGACAGCACCTTGTCGCGTTCGCGCTGCGCGGACGAGGTGGCGCTGTTCCACTGCTCGTCGATCGTGGCCTGGGCCTCGGCGCGCTCGCGGGTCATGCGCCGGGCGAGGTCGACGGCTTCGCGCAGCGAGGACGCCAGGCCGGAGACGGGCGGGGTGGTGGACCGGTTCACGAGCACTCCTGTCTGGCGCGGGAGGTGACCTCGGCCATCTGTTCCATGGCGGCGATCGCGGCCCGGGCGGCGGGCTGGATCGGCTCGATCACCTTGGCCTCGAAGTCGCGCGAGCGACGGTCGTGCCACTGATCGCGTGCGGCGTCCCAACGGACCTCAAAGGCCTTCGTTGCGTCCTGCAGGCGGTGCATGCCGGTTCTCAGACTCATCGGGCTCCTTCCGTGTCGCTGTCAGGGTGAGGCCCAGCCTCCGGATCGTCCAGCGTATCGCCGGAGAACGCCGAAAGCGGCCTTCCCCGCTCGTCGTGGATGGCGATCAGTTCCCCTTCTCGGACCAGCAGAACGGTTGTTCGTGGGGCGCTGAGGGCGATCGCGAGCTCCCGGTAGGCCTTTATCGCGTCGCCGACGCGGACCGCCACGAGATCCTGAGGGGGTTCTTTGGCGTCGGATCGCGCGATCAGCCAGCCCGAGTCGCCGAGCGGGGCGTTCGCCGAGCGAAGCAGCAGCGTCGGAGCTTTCGGGTCCCACGACGCGTCGATGACGAGACGATCCTCGGCGGGCGGAGTCTCGGCGACAGACCCCAGCGACCGGGCGACCTGCGCCGGGTCGAAAGAGCGGATCTCCATCGCGTCAGCCGCGCCCAGCATGAGTGCGAGTCGGCGCGAGGAGTCTTCGTCGAGAAGTGCCCATCGGACGGCACCTGCCTCGGCATGCAGAGCCTCGACAGGGTCGCTGGCCAGCGGGGCACGCGAGCGTTGGCGACGGCTTGGGGCGAGATCCTTCCAGACCCACCGGCTCGGCGCGTCGGATGAACCGGAAGACGCCACCGCCGGTCGTGATGCCTGTTCCGGTGTACCGGCCGCGTCACTCGAGATCGAAACGTACTCGTCAAGGGTCCTGGCCATCATCTCAAGGTCGTGGCGGGCTCTTGGTATCTCGGCTGCGACCATGCGTTGCATGGGGGCGACGCGTCCCTTGTAGAGGGTGTACTGCTTCTCGAGTTCCCGGAACCAACGCTGGCTGTTTCGGAGCTTGATCCGGGCCTCCTCGACCTCGCGCCGGGCCCTGGCGATCGCCTTGCGTTCGTCTACGGTCGACTTGGGGCCCATCGAGTGATCGGTCATCTGGGCGCGCGCCAGGTCGGACTTGGCCCGGGTGAGCATCTCCTCACGCCGGGTAATCTCTTTCTTCCAGTGCGGGATATTGTGCGCGCGGATTCGGTCGATGGTGCGCACGATGTCGGCCTCAGCCATCGAAAGAGCCGCCGCGGCCTCTTCCTCGTAAACGGCCAGGGCGCTGCGCAACTCGCCCAGCGCTTCAATTGATCTGACGTTGGCGCCCTGATTCATGTGCGCGTGCGGCTCCGGGAGGGATCAGCGCTGGCGGAGGTACTCTTCGGCACGCTCGGCCTTGCGGAGCAGGAACGGAATGTGGTTGTCCGAGGCAGCGACGAATCGCGACAGAACACGCATGGTTTCCTCGAACTCCTCAGTGAATTTGGCCTGCTCCTGGTCGCGCCAGGTTTGCGACAGGGCCTGCAAACGCCCGTGGAGTTGGCGCATCTGCTGGTCGAGCTGGCTGTTGAACCGCTTGAGGTCGGTGGCGAAGCGACGGAGTTCATCGGGATCGACGACGGCTTTGGCCATGGGGCGTTCCTTGCTTCAGAGGCGAACGGCGGATGCCGGTCCCTGCAGGGTAGCGTCTGAGGGCGGTTTCGAGCATCGATCAACGATTTTGGGCGGCCGCGCCGGTATCCTCATGGTGACGGATGCACCAACAGCAACGGCCCGGGCATCCGCTCGACGCCGCCGGAGGGAAGACGAATGAAACTGGGCAAAGTGATTCTGGGCGGGGGCATCGCCCTCGTTGGACTGATTGTTCTGGTCGTGCTTGTGGCGTTCGTGATGATCGACTCGATCGCCAAGACGGGCATCGAGAAGGGCAGCACCTACGCGCTGGGCGTGCCGACCACGCTCGATACGGCGGATGTCAAGGTCTTCGCCGGCGAATTCGACATGGGCGGGCTGACCGTCTCGAACCCGGAGGGCTTCAGCACCCCCCACTTCCTCGCACTCGGCAACGGCGGCGTCAGCGTGGCGCTGGCCTCGCTCACCGGCGAAGTCGTCGAACTGCCGACGCTGACGCTCGATGGCATCAGCGTCTACCTCCAGCGGGCCGACGGCAAAACCAACTATGGCGCGATCATGGAGAACCTCAAGCGCTTCGAGTCCGGCGATCCGAAGCCGGATGTGCCCAAGGCCGAGGGCGGCAAAAAGTTCGCCATCGATCGCGTGCTGATCACAGATGTGACCGTCAACATCGACCTCGCCCCGGTTCCCGGCGGTCTGAGCGAACTGACCAAGATGGAGGTGAAGGTCCCGCAGATCGAACTGACCGACCTCGGCAAGGGCGACGCCAAGCCGATGGAACTGGCTGAGGTCGCGGCGACGATCGTGAAGGCGATTCTCGCGGCGGTCGCGGAGAACGCCGGCCAGCTTCCCGGCGATCTCGGGGCGCAGCTCCAGAGCGGCCTCGCCCAGCTCCAGTCGCTGGAATCGCTCGGCGTTGAACTGGAAGCTGAGGCGACCAGGATCATCAAGGATGTGCAGGGCCAGATCGATGACGCGATCAACGACGGCATCAAGGACATCGGCGACCAGATCGGCGACGGCCTCGACGGCGTGTTCCCCGGCGGCCTGCCCGGACGCCCGGGCGGTGGCGGGAACTGAGCCCGCGCTGACGCAACAAGAAAAAACGCACGGCTCATAGCCGTGCGTTTTTTTCCGTACTCTCCGGTACCGGCTTACTTGCTGTAGTCGAACACGCCACGCCCGGTCTTGTCGCCGAGGCGTCCGGCGGTCACGAGTTGTTTCAGCAACGGGCAGGCCCGGTAGCGGTCGTTGTTGAGGCCATCGGCGAGCACATCCATGATGAACACGCAGGTGTCGAGGCCGATGAAGTCGGCCAGGCGCAGCGGGCCCATGGGGTGGGCCATGCCGAGGCGCATGATCGCGTCGATATCCTCCGGCTCGGCGACGCCCTCCATCCACGCGTAGAACGCCTCGTTGATCATCGGCATCAGCACGCGGTTGGAGATGAAGCCGGCCCGGTCGTTGGCGGCGTGGGGCTCCTTGCCCATCTGCTTCGACAGGTCGATGGTCCTCTGTGTGACCTCGGGGCTGGTCGCGAGGCCGTTGATGACCTCAACGAGCTTCATCACAGGCACAGGGTTGAAGAAGTGCATGCCGATGACGCGCTGGCCCGCGCCCGCGCGGGCGACCTCGGCCGACGCCGCGATCTGCGTAATCGAGATGGACGAGGTGTTCGTCGCGAGGACGACGTCGTCGCGATCGAATGTCTGGGCGAGCTTGGTAAAGAGCTCTGCCTTGATCTCCGCATTCTCGACGGCCGCCTCGACGACCCAGTCGGCCCCGGCCATGTCGTCCCATTTGGTCGTGTAGGTGATGCGCCCGAGCGCGGCGTCAGCATCCGCCTGCTCCATGCGACCCTTCTCGACGGCTCGGGCCATGAGCTTGGCGTGGAGCTTCTTCGCCTTGTCCAGCGAGGCCTCGTGGGCGTCGTAGGCGATCGCGCTGATGCCGGAGGTGGCGGCGACTTGTGCGATGCCGCCACCCATCTGGCCGGAACCGATGACGGCGAGGGTCTTGACGTCGGGCATGAAAGCTCCTCCTGAGCGGAAAAACGGGGTCTGGGGGTGAAAAATCGGGGAGGGGAGTGTAGCAGCACCACCCCACCCCGGTCGCTCGGGGCGAGCCTTTCAGGCGTCCAGATGCAGGTCCATGATCAACACATCGTGGAGCGATTCGAACTTGCTGCCGCAGCGGCGCATCAGGCCGACGGGCTGAAAGCCGGCGGACTCGTGGAAGGCCTTTGAAGCGTCGCTCGGTCCGGCGATGCGGGCGATGAGGACGCCGAAGCGGTTGGTCCTTGCGCGCTTGATGAGGGCCTGCATGAGGGCCCGACCGACGCCGCGACGGTGGGCGTCGGGGGCGATGTAGATCGAGACCTCGGCGGTGCGCCGGTACGCGGCGCGGGGTGACCACGGGCTGAGCCCGGCCCAGCCGAGCACATCACCGGTGCCACGATCCTTCGCCACCAGCAGCGCGTGCGACCTCGGGTCGTGGGCGTCGAACCACGCCCGACGCTCTGCCTCCGAGCGTGGCTCGGTCTCGAAGGTGGCGGTGGTGTTGAGCACGAAGTGGTCGTAGATCGCGAAGATCGGCTCGATGTCCGCTTCGGTGGCGTCGGCGATGACCGGTGGGGCGCTCACCAAGGCAGGGTCTCGCCCTTGTAGTCGAGGAACGCCCCGTTGTGCGTCTGGGGCTTCGCGCCCTCGATCACCTTCAGCATCCCCGCGATCGACTCCGGCGGCGTCAGCGGCGCCTGCTCACCACCCATCCGCGTCTGCACCCAGCCGGGGTGAAGGACCATGCAGGTGAAGCCGTCGTCCTTGAGTTCGACGGACAGGTGCTTGTTGAGCATGTTCAGCGCGGCTTTGGACGATCGGTAGCCGTAGGACGAGCCGCCGTTGGCGTTCGTGATCGAGCCGAGCTGTGACGAGATGCTCACGACCTGCTTCGCTGAGCCCGCTCGGAGGTTGGGCAAGAGGTGCTTGGTGACGCGCATGGGGCCGACCGCGTTGATCCGCAGGTCTTCGATCAGGCCGTCCATGTCGAGTTCGGGCAGTTTGCCCTTGTGTCCGCCAACCGCGCCGTTGTTGATGAGCAGGTCGATGGCGACGGGCTTGCCGTCCTCTTGCAGCTTGTTGGCGAGGGCTTTGACGGAATCCTCGGAATCAGCATCGAGCTGTTCGAGGCGGTCGTCATCGCCGACCAGCAGTTCGCCGAGTTCGATGGCGTCGTCTGGCTTCCGCGCGGTGCCGATGACGGTGTGCCCGGCCTTCTTGAGCTGGCGGGCGAATTCGAGGCCGAGGCCTCGGTTGGCTCCGGTGACGAGAACGGTCTTGGGCATGGCGTGGCTTTCAGCGGGATTCAAGAAAGCGGATCGTAGGCGGCTGCAATCACAGAGCGCTGGCGACCTCGTCGAGCAGTTCGTTCGCTTGCGCCTCGGTCGGGGCTTCGGCGATGAGACGCAGGATCGGCTCGGTGTTGCTCGGGCGGACGTGGACCCAGGCGTCGCCACCGGATGGGAGTTTCAGGTCGACGCGCACTCCGTCAGAGTCGTCGAGTTTCGCGGCGCGGGCGCCGAGGGTGCTGCGCACGGCGTCGAGCGCCTGGGCGGCAAGCCCGTCGCGGATCGGCTGCTTTCGTTTGACGATCGCGTAGGCCGGGATGTCGCCGACGAGGTCCGACAGACTGCGCCCGGTGCGGGTCATCAGGGCGAGGGTGAGGGCCATCGCGCCGATGGAGTCGCGGATGGGGACGATGGCAGGCCAGACGACGCCCCCGTTGCCTTCGCCACCGATCGGGGTGTGGGCGCGATCGGCGAGCATGGCTTCGACGAGGTTGGCCTCGCCCACCGGATAGCGGTCCACGGTCGCGTTGTAGCGGGCGGCGACATCCTCAACCATGCGGCTCGTGGACAGGTTCGTCGCGATGCGTGCGCCCGATGATGCGTGCTCAAGCGACTCGAGCACCGCCCACGCGCCGAGCGCGAGCGTGTACTCCTCGCCGATGTACTCGCCGCTGGAACCGATGATCGCCAGGCGATCGGCATCGGGGTCCTGAGCAAAAGCGATGACGGCGTCGTTACGGATCACCTCCGCGCAGAGGTCCTTCAGATTCTCCTTCGTCGGCTCGGGCGTGTGCGGGAAGATGCCGGTGGGCTGGTCGTGCAGGTGGATGAGCTCACAGCCAAGGGCGTCCATCAACAGTTTCGCGCTGCGCGTTCCGGAGGCGTTGACCGAGTCGATGACGACGCGGAAGCGCTGGGCGCGGATGGCATCGACCGGAGCGACAGCGCTGACGGCGTCGAGCACGCGCGCGACATGAACGTGAGCTGCGGTATCGTCGGCCTCGATGGTGCCGAGCCCGGCGTGATCGGCGTATGCGGTCTCACCATTCCGGAATCGCGCGATGATCGCCTCCGCGTCCGATGCCGGGGGTGCACAGCCCTGGCTGGTGACCGTCTTGATGCCGTTCCACTGCTGTGGGTTGTGCGAGGCGGTGATGATCAGTCCACCATCGGCGCCGAAGTGGTCCACCGCGACACCGGTCGTCGGCGTGGTGGCGACGCCGAGATCAATCACCCTGCAGCCAGAAGCGACGAGCGTGCCGGCGACGAGGTCGCGGACCATCGCGCCGGAGTGACGCCCATCCCGCGCGAGCACGAGCTTCAACGGCTGGCCCGCTCGTGATGCCGGGCGCACGCTCGCCAAGTGCCCGGCGATGGCGTTCGCGTACCGGCAGATAACCTCGGGGGTCAGGGACTCGCCGACGATGCCGCGACAGCCGCTGACGGAGAGCATGAGCGGGACAACAGACTGATCGTTGACGGGCTGGGCGGTCGCCTCGGGCATGGTGGGGATCCTCAATCGGCTCGGGGAGGAGCATGATAGAGGATGCACCGGAGCGGATCAGGCCGCGGCGAGCTGGTCGGGGCTGTCCACGGCCTGGATCACGTGAAGCGTCCACGGCTGGAAGTCGGCGAGATCGATGCGTGGACCCGGCACACTCCGACCCGCGTCCAGGCGATACACCCGGACGATCGGTCGGTCCGGAAACGAGGTGTGAGCCCCGATGACCTGTGCGATTTCGCCGGATGAAAGGCGCACATGCGAGCCGACCGGGAACAGGCCGGTGGACTCGACGAGGGCGCGGATGACCTTGCGATCGTACATACGCTCAGAACCGACCTTGATGAGCTGCTCAAGCACCTCGTAGGGCGTGATCGCACGCCGGAACGGGCGAGGCATCGTCGTCGCGGCGTAGGCGTCAGCGACCGCGATAACGCGGGCGTAGTCGCAGATCTTGCTCCCGCGAAGGCGGAGCGGATAACCGCTCCCGTTCTCCCGCTCGTGGTGCTGATACACCGCGCGGCGCACCGACTCGGGGATGCCCTCGATGTCTTCCATAAGCACCACCGACCACGTCGGGTGGCGGAACACGCGGTTCACCTCGGTCTCGGTGAGCGGGCGTCCGGCGCTGCGGACCTCCTTCGGGATCAGCGCCATCCCGAGGTCGGCGAGCATCGCGGCGAGACCGACGCGCCGGACATCACGACGGCTCCAGCCGAGGCGCGCGCCGATCGCGATCGAGAGCACTCCGTTGCTATAGGCGTGGTCCGTGAGGTAGTCGTCGCCGCGCGGAAACAGCAGCGAGAGCTGGGTGTACTGCTGCGGGTACTTCACGAGCAGGTCGATCAGTTCATCGACGAGTTCGAGCGCCTGGGCGACCGGTGTCAGAACGCCCGCGAGGCAGCGGGAGTAGATCTCGCTGAGCGCACCGACCCGATCGGCGCGAAATCTGCTGAGCTTCATCGAGTCCGGCCACGTGTGGTCTTCGCACGGCGAGAGTTCGATGGGATCCACACCCGGAGTGACTCGGAGCGGGATCGACGACCAGATGTGATCCAGATCGGCCACGATCGAGTCGGCAAGTTTCATGCGCGCAGCCCGATGCCGGCGCGTTTCGCGCGACTCTTCGTTCGTAAAGGCGCCAAGGCTGTACGCGCGTTCGTGGACCTGCTCCGCTTCCTGCCCGCGCTCCACCGGCAATCGTCCGCCGATCGTGACGATGTCCGCTTGCGGGCGTTCGCCGGCCACCGAGGCCCGGTGCTCGGCGAGGATCCGGGCCGATCGCATCTCGCCTGCGGTATCGGCGAAGAAAAGGTTCCACTGCGGACCGTCCGGACCGTCCGCCGCCGCGAGGTCGCGCAGGGCCTCGCACATCGCGGGCGACAGCGTGATCCCCTTGCCGACGAGCTTGATCCCTTGGCGTGTGAAGATCGGGCGATCGAGCGTCATGCCGCTCTCGATCATGTCAGGCTGGATGGGACGGACTGGCACAGGCTCGATTACCTCGAATGGAGGGAATGCTCCAACACTCGCTATCGGCGGGTCCGATACACGGATTGAGGGCGATCGCGCACTGTCCCGGGTCCGCGAGCGGGTTATTCTTGGTCCATGACCCCGAATCCCAGCCACTGCCCGATGCCCAGCCACTGCCTCACGCTCGAAACCGTGTTCAGCGCCGCCCACGCCATCGTCATCGGAGGCGAGCGGGAGCCGGTTCACGGGCACGACTGGCGCGTCGCCGTGCGGATCGGGGGCGACACGCTCGATGCCGACGGCCTGCTCGTGGACTTCCACAAGATTCAGCACGACCTGCGCGCCATCGTTGAGCCGTGGCACAACCACAGTCTGAACGAGGTCGAACCGTTCGACGCGATGAACCCGACGGCGGAACTCGTGGCGAAAACCATCGGCGAGCGTCTAGCGGAGCGATTGCCCGATGGCGTGCGTTTGGTCAGCGTGCGCGTGACCGAAGCGGTTGGCTGCGCTGCGGAGTACTGGGCCGGCGGGTGATTAACCCTTGCCGGCCTGCTTGGCCCACGAGTCTTTGAGCGAGACCGTGCGATTGAACACGAGGCGATCGTCGGTGCTGTCGTCGTCCAGGCAGAAGTACCCCTGGCGCTCGAACTGTACGCGCGTGATGCCGTCGGCGAAGCTCGCCTCATTCTCACCGGGCTTCCAGTTCGGTTCGAGGTAGCACGCATCAAGCACGTGCAGCGAGTCGCGGTTGAGGTTCTCGAAGAAGGTCCAGTCGTCGCCGGCATCCTTGGGCTTGCGATCCGGCTTCTCGACCGAGAACAGCCGGTCGAACTGGCGGACCTCCACCTTCACGGCGTGATCCGCCGACACCCAGTGGAGCGTGCCTTTGACCTTGCGCACCTTGCCATCCTCGTCCGGGGGCGGCGAGTCGCCGCCCTTCGTCTGCGGGTCGTAGGTGCAGCGCAGTTCGACGATGTTGCCCGCGCCATCCTTCACGACCTCCTGGCAGCTGATCCAGTAGCCGTAGCGAAGACGGACCTCGCCTCCGGGCTTGAGCCGGAAGAACTTCCGGGGCGCATCCTCCATGAAGTCGTCGCGCTCGATGTACAAGGTCTTCGTGAACGGCACCTGACGCGAGCCGGCGCCCGGGTCTTCGGGGTTGTTGACGGCTTCGAGCCATTCCGTCCGCCCCTCATCGCCGCCGTCGCCCCAGTTCGTGATCGTGACCTTGATCGGGTCGAGCACGGCCATGCGGCGCGGGGCGACCTTGTTGAGGTGCTCGCGGGCGGCGTTCTCCAGACGCCCGATGTCGATCATCGCGTCGAACTTGGTCACGCCGATCTCGTCGCAGAAGCTGCGGATCGACTCTGGCGTGTAGCCGCGGCGCCGGTAGCCGGAGATGGTCGGCATGCGCGGGTCGTCCCAGCCCGAGACCACGCCGTCCTGCACCATCTTCAAAAGGTTCCGCTTGCTCATGACCGTGTAGGTCGGGCGGAGCTTGGCGAACTCGATCTGCTGCGGATGGACGATGGGCTCCCCCCACTGCGAGCCGGGGCCCCGCCCCTCGTTGATCGCCTCGATGAACCAGTCGTACAGCGGACGATGGTCCTCAAACTCCAGCGTGCAGATCGAGTGGGTGATGCCCTCGATCGAGTCCTCGATGCCGTGCGCCCAGTCGTACATCGGGTAGATGTGCCAGGTGTCGCCGGTGCGATGGTGCTTCGCGTTCAGCACGCGGTACATGACCGGGTCGCGCAGGTTGATGTTCGGCGAGGCCATGTCGATCTTCGCGCGCAGCACCTTCGCGCCGTCAGCGAATTCGCCGGTGCGCATCTTCTCGAACAGCTCCAGGTTCTCCTCCACCGAGCGATCACGGAACGGCGAGGGCGTTCCCGGCTCCTTCAGCGTGCCGCGGCTCTCGCGGATCTGCTCGGCGTTCTGATCGTCAACGTAGGCCTTGCCCTTCTTGATCAGTTCGACGGCGTAGGCGTACATCGTCTCGAAGTAGTCCGAGGCGAACTTCGGCTTGCCGGCGAAGTCGAAGCCCAGCCACTGGACATCGTTCGTGATCGAATCGACGTATCGCTGCTCTTCCTTGGCCGGGTTGGTGTCGTCGAAGCGCAGGTTGCAGGAGCCGTCGTAACGCTCGGCGAGCCCGAAGTTCAGGCAGATGCTCTTGGCGTGCCCGATGTGCAGGAAGCCGTTGGGCTCCGGAGGGAAGCGCGTCCGCACCTGACCGCCCCACTTCCCGGAGGCGTTGTCAGCTTCGATGATGCGTCGGATGAAGTGGGCCGGGGCGTCTTCGGTGGCGGTCATTGCGCGGGTGCTCGTGCGTTGCGGGAATGGATGAACGGGGTGAAGAAACTCAAACGCCAGCCGCCAGCAGGCGCTGGCACTCGACCACGCAGCGGTCGATCCGGTCCAGCGTCTCGCTCTTGCCGAGGGCGGCGAGCGTCTCACCGATGGGCGGGCTGACGGGCGTGCCGGTTACGGCGACGCGGATCGGCTGGGCCACCATGCCCATTCCGATCCCGTTTCTCTCGCAGTAGTCCGCCACCAGCTTCGACAGCGGCTCGGTCGACCAGTCCTCGTGGTCGGCCAGCACGCCCCGGAAGTCGCGGAGCACGCCGAGGCCCGCGGCGTCGTTGCGCGTCAGGTTCTTCTTGACGGCCTTCTCGTCGTAGACGATGTCTGCCGAGGGCGTCACCGCGAACACGCAGCGTCGAGCCGCATCGAAGAAGGTCTTGCACTGCGGCTGTACCGCCAGTGCGAGCACGCGGAACGACTCGTCGGACAGTCTCTCGACGATCGCCGGCTCGTAATCCTTGCAGTAGCCCGCGAACCGCTCGACGAACTCGTCGGCCGGGAGCTGCGTGATCACATCGGTGTTGAAGGCCATCAGTTTCGCCCGGTCGAAGCGGGCGTTGGACTTGCCGATGCGCGAGATATCAAAGTCCTTCGCGAGGAAGTCCATGTCGAACTTTTCGCGATCCGCGCCGTCCTGCTTGCTGGGCGTCCAGCCGAGCAGGGAGATGAAGTTCGTGATGACTTCGGGCAGGTACCCCGCCTTTCGGAAGTCCTCGACCGACACCTCGGGGAGCAGGATGCCGAGCGCGTCGGCAAGGCGATCCAGAACTTCACCCTCGAGTTGGGCCTTCTTATCGCCCGACCACTCGGCCAACTCGTCTTCGCTGATGATCCCCTCGGGCAGTTCGGCGTACACCTCTTCAACGCTCCGGCGCTTGAAGATCTCCTTCACCGTCGAGTCGCGCTCGCGCTTGCTCATCTTCGCGCCCTTGTCGTTGAAGATCAGGGGCATGTGGGCGTAGACCGGCGTGTCGAAGCCGAGGGCCTTCTGCAGCGCGACGTGCTTGGGCGTGTTGTTGAGGTGCTCCTGACCGCGCAGCACGTGCGTCACGCCCATCAGGGCATCATCAACCACCACCGCGAAGTGGTAGGTCGGGTAGCCGTCCATCTTGCGGATGATGAAGTCGTCCAGCTCGCCCGGCGCGAAGCTGACCTCGCCCAGCACCTCGTCCTTCACGCTCACGCCCTCATCGTCGGGCATGCGCAGGCGGACGACATGCGGCTCACCGTTCGCCACCCGCTCGGCCGCTCGGCTTCGGGGATCTGCATGGCGGCGCGGTCGTAGCGGTACTGCTTCTTTTCGCGCTGGGCCGCATCCCGCTTGGCGGCGAGTTCCTCGGCCCGGTCGAACGCGTAGTAGGCCTTCCCCTCGCCGATGAGCCGGTCGATGTGCTCGTTATAGAGGTCCAGACGCTCGGACTGGGCGAACGGGGCGACCGAGCGCGGATCGCCGCCGACGGTCCGGCCCTTGAACTCGATCTCGGGTCCCTCGTCCCAGTCGATGCCCAGCCACGCCAGATCCTCAAGAATCGCCTTGGCCGACGCTTCGGACGAGCGGGCTTGGTCGGTGTCCTCCAGGCGCAGCAGGAAATGCCCGCTCCTGGCCTTGGCAAAGGCCCAGCAGAACAGGGCCGTTCGGGCTCCCCCGATGTGGAGGTGGCCGGACGGAGAGGGGGCGAAACGCGTGATAACGGGCACGGAAGGGCTGCTCATACGCTGAGTGTAGCCGTTTCGCCGGGCGCGTTAGGATGTTCGGCTCGCGCCGGTGGCCGTCGCCGCTCTGAACCAAACCATCCGAGAAAGAACTCTTCGCATATGCCGCTGATTGTGACCGGAAGCATCGGGATCGACACCATCGAAACGCCCTTCGACAAGCGCGAGAAGATCCTCGGTGGGTCATGCAGCTACTTCTGTGCCGCGGCGAGTTTCTTCACCGATGTC
>CAXIWF010001534.1:0-38855 GCA_964036045.1 Eutreptiella sp. 'Long Island Sound 2002' | reverse complement strand
CCCAGATGCCGCCGTTGCCCACGGCCGGGGGCAGGACGGTGCGGTTCGCGGTCGCGTCATCGCCGTCGTCGACGGGCTCGGCGGCCTCGAGCGCGGTCAGCGCGACCAGCACCCAGCGCCTCGCGGTCTGGTCTGTGCCCTCGAACTGCGCGGCGGTATAGGCCGGGGTGCCGATGACCGCGTCGGCGCGTTCATCGGATGCCGGCTGGGCGCCGGCCCGGCGGGTCAGCGAAACGCCCGACAGGGGGGGCGGTGTCACGGGGTCCGCGGCCTCGTCCGGGGCTTCCGGCGTGTTGGGCTGCTGCGATTCCGGGGCGATCTCCGGGGAGGGCGTCGTCGCCGGCGGCCTGGCGGCGTCGGGCTGGCGGATATCGGCGTTGGCGAGAATCGCGGTCTGCTGGGCGGTCAGGTCCATGGTGCGGAGCATGGGCGTGCCGATCCAGATGAATGTCGCCGCGAGGCCCGTTCGCAGGAGCAGTGGGGCGATGTTCACGCTGAGTTTCTGGCCGAGGCCCATGGTGCGCTCCTTCGTGCGTCTGGGTGGGGGCGTCCGATTCTTCCCCGTCTACTTGGGATCTCGACCGCGTGGGTTGAGCCCGCGCGTCGTTTCCTGACCACCATGTTACTCGGCGGGGGCCTGTTCACGCAGAATCGCCGGTAGAATGGGCGAGTTCAGCGCGGGCGTGGCGGAACTGGCAGACGCGCGGGATTTAGGTTCCCGTGTCTTTACGACGTGCAGGTTCGATTCCTGTCGCCCGCATTGGTCCGATCCGGCGCAAGATCTGCGGATCGGGACGCAGAAGACGCGCTTTTGGCGCGTCCGGTCGGAGTTACCCGGTCGACATGGCGGCGGTGGCGGCTATCTTCAGATTGAAGCAGCCATGAACGTCTCCGGACCATCCATCCCGTTCCACCTCGCCAGAGCGTACGGCGTGAAGCCGAACGCAGCGGTCCGTCCGGTCAATCCGGTAGTTCGCCAGACGGGGCCGGCGGCCCAGCCGGCGTCGCGCCCGACCGACTCGGTTGGCCTGACCAGCGGTGTGCAGGGCATCCGCCCGACGGAAGTGGGGCGAGCTGAGCGCATCGACGCGCTCGTCGGCGCGGAGGTTCCGGGCGGCGTGCGGTTCACCGAGAATGGCCCGGAACCGACGACGAACCCCTCGGACCTACGCAGCGCCGAGGCGATCCGAGCGCTGGTCGAAGGCAAGTCGGCGGCTTCGGCTCCGAACCTCGAATCGGCATCGATCCCGATGTATCGCAACCCGGCCATGAAGAACGCCGCGGCGGCGAGCATCGCCCACTCCCGGAATTCTCTGGACGTCTCCGGCTAATGGCGCGGGTCGGCGAACACTTCAACTGCCGAAGTGCTGGAGCAGCAGGTTCAGATCCTGCAGGTCGACGACGCCGTCACCGTTGAGGTCGCCGCCGGTCGATTCGAGCCCGAAGTCGGACAGCAGCAGGTTGAGGTCCTGGAGGTCCACCGCGCCATCGCCGTTGGCGTCGCCGGGGATGTCTTCGTGTCCCAAGGTGATGACGAGGTCTCGTCCGCGCCCGCGGACAAGGATCGTTCGTCCGTCGTCGCTCACATCGAGCGCGTTGAGCAAGCGGGTGCAGCACGGGATCGCGATGCCACTCTCGATCGCGACGGTGCGGAGCGGGCGCGTGCCGCCGGCACGGGTCCAATAGAACGCGCGATCGTTGAAACCGCCGACCGCGACGGAGCCGTCGGCGTTGGTGCGGATCGTCCGGGCGTAAGGCACATCGACCGGGCCGATCGGATCGAGCCCTTCGAGGATCTCGTACGCGCCGTTCTCCCATCGGAAGTGCATCGCGGCGGTACTCGCCATGATGCGCCCGACGATAACCGTGCCGTCCTGGTTCGTGTCGATCGCGTAACTCGCGGTCGCCCACCACGGGAGCACGCCGAGCGACTCGACTTCTCCGTCGACCCATCGCACGGCCTCGGCCATGCCGCTCTCGTTGGTGCTGAAGCCGACCACAACGCGTCCGTCGTGACTCACCGAGACCGCCGTGGCTTCGCCGGCCGCGCCGGTCAACGGCTCGAGCAGGCGAAAAACGCCCAGGCGGATGGAGAACGCCGCGGCTTCGTCCTCACCGACGAGCGCCCGCCCGACCATGGTTGAGCCAAGGCTGTTCACGCCGGTGATGAAGACGGGCTGCATGCCGGGGTACGACTGCACGTGCAGGGGTGAACCCTCGTACCACATGCAGGCCCCGTTCAGCGGCCCGTCGTTGGGGTCGGGCAGCGAGGCGAGACCCCCGATGACGCTCCCGTCGCGGTTGATCGCGTAGGCGAGCGCGTGGGGCGGGACGTAGCCCGACCGGCTGGGCTCGGCGAGCCACGAGAGCGAGCCGCGGTTCCACATGGCGGCTCGCGAGACGCCGATGCCGTCTTCGGTGTCGGTGTACCACTCGCGTCCGACGACGATGTGTCCATCGCCGCTGAGCGCTGCGGGATAGAACGCGCGGGTCGTGTCGGGTGTGTGTGGGCGTTCGAGTTCGATCCAACCCGGTTCGGGAGGATCGACTTCCTGTGCCTGCACGGATGCCTTCGTCGCAACCGAAGCTGCGGCGACAGCCGCACCGAATCCCAATCGTCGCATGCGTTTGACTCCGTTCGGGCCACGGCGCGGATCCGTCCGAGCCGTCGAACTTGCAGGGTGCTCGATCGACGGATCGCTGGCGGATCCGACTCCCGAAACAGGTGACACCCCGGGCCGTTGGTGATACGTGCGTCTGAACTCTCTCAGGGCGCGCACGTTAACCGTGCATTACGCAAACGTGAAGAGGACGGTTGCTGCAAAATCGGGAGTATTGCGCGGAAGTGCTCCTGCGCGTCAGAATCGAACAAAGTGCCTGAAAAACAAGTGATTTCCCAGATTGTCATCGGCTCGCATGAACCCTGAAACAGGGGTGCGTTGCCCGGCGGATCGAGCACATCGTTCGTGAGGTCACGAAACGTCGGCACCCTTCGCGCGGTAGTACGGACCGACGTCCACGCGCGACGCCTTGGTGTACTTGCTTGCCATCATTGCTGACCAGGTCGCCTGTTTGCCGGAGCGTTCGTGCATGTATCGCTCGTAGACCTCGTCGTACGATCCGATGTGCCTCATGACCTCGTCGTCGCTGGGGTAACCGTTTTCGAAGAGCACACCGTCGATGCCGACGCGCGGTCGCGGCATGGGGTCCTCGTCGGGGATGCCGACGCAGAGGCCGTAGAGCGGGTACACGCCGCGCGGGAGTTGGAGCAGTTCGTCCACCCGGTTCAGGTCGTTGCGCAGGCCGCCGATGTAGCAGATGCCGTAGCCCATCGATTCGAAGGCGACGCAGGCGTTCTGCGCGAAGAGCGAGGCGTCGATTACGGCGACCAGGAACGCTTCGAGTCTGGCGTCGTACTCTTCGCCTGACTGCCGGGTGAGCAGCATGTGCCTGCGTACATCGGCGCAGACGACGAAGAACGCGCCGCACTCGACCACCTTCGGCTGGGGACCGGCGAGTTCGGCGATGCCGGAGCGGATCGCGGGGTCGGTGATGCGGATGATGCTGTAGGCCTGCACATTCGAACTCGTCGAGGCCATCTGCCCGGCTTCGATCGCGCGCCGGACGTCCTCGTCGGGGACGGGATCGGTCTTGAACCGCCGGATCGAGCGGTGCGCGAGCATGGTCTCGAGGGCGGAAGCGCTGGACACGGGCGGCTGGTGCATGGTGATTCCTGCAGGCGATAAGGGGCTGCTCAGGCCTCCGGGCGCATCATCGGGAAGAGGATGACATCGCGGATCGTGCGCTGGTTCATCAGCAGCATGCACAGGCGATCGATGCCGAGCCCGAGGCCACCGGCGGGCGGCATACCGACCTTCAGAGCGTTGACGAAGTCCTCGTCGAAGGTGCGGAATGTGGTTTCCTCATCGTCGATGCCGGCGAGCTGCTCGCGGAACTTGGCTTCCTGAATGTCGGGATCGTTGAGTTCGGTGTAGGCCGGTCCGATCTCCATGCCGCCGATGAACAGGTCCCAGCGTTGGGCCAGTTCCGGGTTGTCCGGGTCAGGGCGAGTGAGCGGGGAGAGCGCTGCGGGGTAGTCGAAGACGAAGGTCGGGCGGGCCGGGTCGATCGTGGGCTCGGCGACTTCCTCGAAGAGTTCGTTCACGACGAGGATGTCGGCGAGTTGGGTGCCGTCTTCGGTCTTGGTCTTCAGCCCACGCTTCTCCGCCTCGGCGCGCGCCTTGACGGTATCCGTCATCGGGAACCCGAGGGCGTTTTCGAACAGTTCGGCGTAGGTGATGCGATCGAACGGGCGCCCGTAGTCGATCTGGTGATCGAGGTAGGGCAGGACCAGATCGCCGGACGCGGTGTCGTCGCGATCGCCCAGTTCGGAGGCAACAAATGACGCGGCGTCTCGGATCAGGCCTTCAGCGATCTCGGCCATGGTCTCGTAGTTGCCGAACGCCTGGTAGAGCTCGAGGGAGGTGAATTCGGGGTTGTGGCTCTTGTCGACGCCCTCGTTGCGGAAGTTGCGGCTGAACTCGTAGACGCGGGGCATGCCGCCGACCATGAGGCGCTTGAGGTAAAGCTCGGGGGCGATGCGCATGAACAGGTCGATGTCGAGGGCGTTCATGTGGGTGCGGAACGGGCGTGCCGCGGCGCCGCCGGCCATGGCCTGGAGGACGGGGGTGTCGACCTCGAGGAAGTCCTGGTTGCCGAGGTACTCGCGCATCCGGCTCATCATGCGCGATCGCATCTTGAACGCCTGCATGGCCTCGGGGTTGGTGTAGAGGTCCACATAGCGCTTGCGGTAACGCTGCTCGATGTCCTGCAGGCCGCTCCACTTCTCGGGCGGGGGGACGAGGCTCTTGCTGGCCATCTCGACGCTCTTCGCCCAGACGGTGATCTCGCCCTTGCGTGTCTTGCCGAGGCGACCCTCGACCACGACGATGTCGCCGAGGTCGAGCTGCTTCACGAGCTCAAAGGAGTTTTCGTCGACGTCCTTCTTGCTCGCGGCGATCTGCAGGTCGCTGTCCATCGCGCCGCGGAAGGGCGAGGGCTCGATCGCGGGCTTTCCGGCTTCTTCGTCGGCCTCCTGGCCCTCGATCATCACGGCGGGGCCGGTGGTGTGGTCTCGGATCTGGAGCCAGATGAGCTTCCCCTGGCCACGCTTGAGCATGACCCGTCCGGCGACCTTGACGATCGGGCGACCGTCCACGATCTCGATCTGCGGGGCGTTCGGGTCGGCCTTGCGGGCCTCGGCGTTGGTCTGCTCGGCGTCCTGAAACTTCTGGTCGGCGGCTTCGTCGTACCGGGCCTTGGCCTCGGCGAGCGTGATGAGCCCGTCGGTTCGCTGGCCGTAGGGGTTCATGCCGAGGGCGCGAACGGCGTCGCGGTTCTCGCGGCGCTGCTGCTCGAGGCGATGGGTGGACGAGCCGGCATCGCTGCCGGATTCGGTGGTGGTGGGTGTCGTGGCCATAGGGAGGGCATGGTAGCCGCGCACGGAAGGTATCGTGCGCGTCTCTATGGCTCCGGAAGGCCCGATTCTGCACACCGAACGGCTGGTGCTCCGTCCGCCGACGATGGAGGATCTGGGTGAGTATGCGCCGATCTTCGCCGACCCCGAGGTGATGCGCTACATCGGCGACGGCTCGCTGCGGACGCCGGATCGGGTGGCGAAGTCGGTGGCGCGGATCCGCGAACTGTTTGAGACACGCGGCATCGGCGGGTTCGTGCTTGTTGAACGCGAGACCGGAGACATCCTCGGGGACTGCTTCCTGGTGCCAATCATGCACAGCGGCGCGGATCCGTCGGACATGACCGATCGCGGGCCGGAGATCGAACTGGGGTATCGCCTGAAGAAGGATGCGTGGGGCAAGGGCTACGCGACCGAGGCGGCCGGGGCGGTGCTGAACTGGGCGACCGGCGATGATGGGCCGCGCCTGTCGGAGGTCGTCGGCGTGACGCACCCGGACAACGAGCCGTCAAAGCGGGTGCTCCGGAAGCTCGGCTTCGAGGACGCCGGCGAGACCGAGGCGTTCTACAACATGACGACCTCGCTGCTGGTGTATCCGGCGCAGCGCGAGGGCCGATAAGACCGCGTTTTCGTGCGCCGAAGCGGCGATTGGGCGTGGCACCAAGCCAGAATCCTTGCCTCAGATAGCGGTTCTACGCACAATTGAACAGGACCCTGAGGAGGAGAACACCATGCGCGCTTCGACCCTGATCGCGATCGCTGCTTCCGCGGCGACCATTGGCCTTGCCTACGCCAGCAACACCACGCTGATCCGCCCGGATTCGGCGACCGCCGAGAGCGAGTTCAGCGGCTCGTACGACATCGGCAACGCCATCGACGGCTCCGGCCTTCCGGTGGATTTCACACCCGCCGATCCGCACGCGACGTATGTCCAGCACAACCACTGGACGACGCGTTCGAACGCGATCCCGAACGGGACGGCGAACGCAACATTCTTCTTCGACGAGCCGCAGGACCTGGGCCGGTTCTACATGTGGAACCATCGTTCGGACGGAGTCGCTTCGAACCCGTTCTACGAGGTCATGCTGTTCGATCTGATCTTCCGCGATGCTGACGGCGTCGAGTTGTACTCGATGACGGAGGTCCCTGCGGTTGGCGAAACGGCGGTGGCGCAGACGTTCTGCTTCCCGGAGGTCGTGGGTGTGCGTTCGGTCGAATTCCGGATTCTCGAGAATCAGGGCTCGATCTACACCGGTGTGGCCGAGGTTGCGTTCGGCGACGCCAGCCCTTCCAAGTGCCTCGGTGACGCGAACTTCAACGGCACGATCGATCTTGGCGACCTGAACGCGCTGCTCGCGGCGTTCGGTCAGCCGGTCTCACCGTGCACGCCTCGCGATACAAACGGCGACGGGATGCTGGATCTGGCGGACCTGAACTACATCCTCGCGAACTTCGGGAACGACTGTCCGGAGTGACGCGCGGCGTTGCTGCGGGTCCGGCGCGCGGTAGCATCCCGGCATGAGCCAATCGATCAAACGCATCGGCGTCCTCACCGGCGGGGGCGACTGCCCCGGCCTCAACGCGGTCATCCGGGCCGTCACCAAAACCGCCATTTTCGACCACGGCTGGGAGGTCATGGGCATCCGCGACGGGTACCTCGGGCTGATCGAGGACCGCGTGTCGACGCTGAACGCGAACAATGTGTCGGGCATCATGACCACCGGCGGCACGATCCTCGGGACTTCGAACAAGGCCAACCCGGAGAAGTACGCGACCGGGACCGACGCCAAGGGCAACACGATCTGGTCGGATGTGACCGACACCTGCCTGAAGACCATCGAGCGCCACCGGCTCGACGCGATCGTCGCGATCGGCGGGGATGGCACGATGTCGGGTGCGCAGCCGTTCATTCGGGCCGGGGTCAATGTCATCGGCGTGCCGAAGACGATCGACAACGACATCGTCGGGACGGACCTGAGTTTCGGGTTCCAGACCGCCGCGGACATCGCCACCGAATCGCTCGACCGGATCCACACGACCGCGGAGTCGCACGACCGCGCGATGGTGGTCGAGGTGATGGGGCGCAATGCGGGGTGGATCGCGCTGCACTCGGGTGTGGCCTCGGGCAGCGATGTGATCCTGATCCCCGAGATCCCCTACGACCTCGAGAAGGTCGCGGCGTACACCGAGTACCGGCGCTCGATCGGGCGGGACTACACCGTGGTCTGCATCTCCGAGGGCGCAGCGCCCAAGGGCGGCCAGCAGGCGGTGCAGCGGCTCGACCCGACCTCGCCGGACCCGGTCAAACTCGGCGGCATCGCGCGCCAGCTCGCGCACAATCTTCAGGCGATGACCGGTCAGGAGAGCCGCGCGACGGTGCTGGGGCACGTGCAGCGCGGCGGCTCGCCGACCCCGGCCGACCGGGTGCTGGCGACGCGGTTCGGTCACGAGGCCGCGATGATCCTTGAGGAGGGCAAGCGGAACCGGATGGTGGCGTACGTCGGCGGCGATGTGACGGATATCGACATCACGGTGCCGGCGCACAAGCAGCGGACGATCCCCGCGGACAACCACCTGCTGCAGGCGGCACGGGCGGTGGGGACCTGCTTTGGGGATGGTTAACCGTTAGTTGGAGGACCAGTCGCGGAGCCATGTGAGGGCCTCGATCGCCTTCGCTTCTTGCTCTCGGAGTTCGCGGATGAACGGCTCGAATCCCTTTCGTGCTGGATTCTGCTTGTTCATTCCGAGTTGTTTCCAGAGCCTGTCATCCTGCGCAGGGTCAGCGTCCATGAATTCGTGGATCAGTTGCGCGATCCGATCCAGATCGTCGGGATCGAAGCCTTCCTCGTTCTCCGCTTCACCCTTCCGAATGCTCTCGGCAGATACATTCATGAGACTGTGAAGACCCTGAACGATACGGAAAGGATCCTCGGTATCGAATCGTGATGTCGCTTCAGCCAGTATCTCGCGAGCGGATCGCGGGAACTCGCCGTTGGATTTCTTGATCTCATCGATCAGATCCATGAACGCCTTCGGTATCCCAAGTGTTACCAGTTCGGGCTGCTGTGAGGCATGATCAATCATGTACAACGCCGCTCGATAGAGGCGTGCCGCTTGCTCCGGATCGCTTCTATCGAGTTGCGTTTCCGCCTGTTCGAGCAACAAGCCGAACGACTTCAGCAGCAACCAGTAGTGATCTCCCGAAGACATCCCGGTAAGGTCGTCACGAACGGCTGCGCTGAGGTCGAGGCCAAAATCGCAGCGTGGCATCTCGGTCGCAGCGATGAGCATTTTGATGCCGCGGTCAGATAGCGGCTCTGGTTCACCTTGATCAATCGGCTTGCCCGTCTTCGTATCAATCAGCAGGATCCGATCAAAGAAGCCCGGAAACGCATCAGGTCCGAGCTCCCACCACGCTTCCCAATATCGAAGTGCGGCGTTCTCCGAGGCAGGAACGGGCTGGATGGTCTCTGTCACGACATCTACCTGCGATGATGCACATCCGCCGATCGTCATGAATCCATATAGGACGAGGCAACCGAAAGGAAGGCCCGACATGAATACTCGCAGTCTGCTCATGCTAATGCAGGGCATTTGGGACCTCGAAGGTTCATACAGATCGGAAAATTACCACTCCAACGGCTTCGGCGGGTTCGCCACGCCCGCCAGCATGCCGCCGTCGATGTTGAACTCGGCGCCGGTCGTGTAGGCCGATTCGTCGCTGGCGAGGTGCACCGCAAGCGATGCGACCTCCTCGGGCGTGCCGAAACGGTTGAGCGGGGCGGAGCGGGCGTATTCGGCGAGGCGCTGCTCGCGCTCGGGGCCGGTACCGAGCATCGCGTTCCACATCGGCGTGAGGATCGCGGCGGGCTGGATGCTGTTGCAGCGGATCTTCAGGCCCTCCTCGGCGCAGTACAGCGCGACCGACTTGGTGTGGTGACGCACCGCCGCCTTGCTCGACGCGTATGCCGCGGCACGCGGGATGCCGACCACGCCCGAGCGCGAGGAGATGTTGATGATCGAACCGGTACCGGCATCGCTGCCGGGGTTCGATCGCATCGCGCGGATGGCGTGCTTGCAGCCGAGGAACACGCCGTCGAGGTTCGTCCGGTGCACTTCGCGCCAAGCATCGAGCGACGCGTGCTCCGGGTCGTGCGGGCCGCTCGGCGGGTCGAAGCCGGTGATGCCAGCGTTGTTGACGAGCACATCGAGGCGGTTGTGCGACGCGAGGACACCGTCGATCACGCGCTGCCAGTCGGCTTCCTCGCGGACATCGAGCCGGTGCGTTTCGCAGCGATCGGGGAAACCGGAGGCGGCGTCGTTGAGTGTGTCTTCATCGATATCGGTGAGGACGACGACGGCCCCTTCGGCGTGGAACGCGCGGGCGATGGCGAGCCCGATGCCGCGGGCGGCACCGGTGACGAGGCAGACTTTGCCGGAGAGTCGTGGCATGGGCGGAGTTTAGCGGCGGTTTCTTTCAGGCAGCTCCAACGTTTCGGTCTCGCCGTTGGCCCAGGCGCGGAGGGCGTTGAGTTTGGCGCGGGACTGAACATCGGTCTTGCGCAGTCGCTCGTACGGCCCGGTCATCATCGGGGCGAACACGCCGTATTCGCCGGATGCGGCGTCACGAGCGATCGTCTCGATCTCTGCATCGTTGTCCCACGCTTCGGCGATGGACTCGCCAACCTTCTCAACTTGCATCGCATCCCGAACCAGTCTCGCCCGTGCGAGGCGAGCCGCACGCGTGTTGCCCACCACGCTGCCCATTTCGGACTCAACCTGCGCGAGCACTCCGTCCGCGCCGAGCCCTTCGAGCAGACTGCCATCGAGTTGACCGGTTTGGATCTGCTCCGCGAGCGCCTTCGCACCCGCCGCGGCGTCTGATCGGACGCTCACCACCATGCGAAACGGATCTTCGGCGGGGTATCGCTTGAGTGCCTCGGCGATGATCTGTCGATCTGATTCGGAGAGCTTGTCATGGAACCGCTCGGTGTACGCCGCGCCGACTTCGAATATCGCTGCCCCAACGAGAGTCGGGATCAGGGTCTCGTTGCGGCTGATGTGCTCGGACATACGGAATATCGTGGCGAGCCGATCCGCTGCTCCCTCTGATTCCCCCTGCTCAATCATGCGACCGGCATCGACCGCGAGCAGGTTCGCCGCGGCACGCGACGGCCTGAGATGTGGATGCTCATGCATCCTGGTCTCGCTCAGACCGTGATCCGGCCGGCTTCCAAAGTCGCACAACTCCATCTTCGAGGCGTGGATGAGCAGATCGATCGCGTAGGACGAGTCCCGCAGGGCACTCATGACCTCCTCTTCCGACGAATCCTCTGGGACATCCAGCCCGTCTTCGGTGTAGGTCGCGGTGCGAACCATCGTCATGGGCTCGGCCATCTCCAGCCAACTCTGCCAGTACCAGATCGCCGCGTTCTCCGAAGCCGGCACAACTTCCTGCTCTGCGGGCGGTGCGGCGACGGTGGACAGAGGTGCAGTAAGCACCCCCATTGCAAGTACGATGGACTTCATTCTTCTTCCTCTTCCAGGAGTTCAAGGGTTTCGGTTTCGCCGCTGGCCCAGGCCCGTAGGGTGTTGAGTTGCTCGCGAGCCGCGAGGTCTTCTGCTCGGTAGTCCACGGCGTGAATCAGAATCATCATCGCCCAGAATCCATGCCGTCCTGATCCCACTTCTCTCATCATCTCGTTGAAGCGTTCCTCATCATGCCACGATTCTGCGATCTTTCGCCCGAGCACCGACATCATGAGTCTCTCATGCACAACCTTCGCTCTGCTGAGGCGTCCAAATCTCGACCGGTAGTAGAGTTCATCAATGAACCCGGTCACGCCCTCGAAGTCCACTTTCGGGTCCTCGCCGCGCAAGAGGGCGCGGTATTTGGATCTTGCTTCTTCGGCCAAAGACTCCCCATTGATCCGAGCATGCTCACGGAATGCTGCGCGGAGTCGAAACGGATCACCCTCGGGGAATCGCGCGAGAGCGTCCCAGAGAATCTCGCGATCTCGATCGGTCAGATAGTTCTGGAAGAGAGCCGTCTGTTCACACCCGATCTCGAAGATCTCGATACTGGATCGACTCGCGGAGATATCGACCTCTCGCCCAATGTGCTCCGCCATTCGAAAGATCGTCGCCAACCGCTCCAACGCCTCTTCGGGTTGATCGCTCGCGAGCAATCTGCCAGCGTCGGCCGCGAGCAGGTGCGCGGATTGTTCGGCGGCGTTCAGGTGAGGGGTGTCGCCGAGCTCTGGTTCCACAAAGTCCCGCTGAAAGTCGCAGTGCTCGATTTTCGACGCCCCGATCAGCTTGTCGATTCCGTAGAGCTCAAGAGATTTCAGAACACGCTCAACCTTTGCCACTTCAGCTTCGCGGGTTGACTCGAACGACACGAACACGTCAATACCATCGGGTGTGTAGGTCGCTCCGCCGAGTTCGCGCATGTGCCCGTACAGGCCGAACCACGCCTCCCAATACCGCAGCGCCGCGTTCTCCTCCGCCGGCACCACCTCCCGCTCCACCGGTTCCGCACCGTCCTGGGTGCTCGCCGTCGCTCCGGTTCCCAGTACCGCCATCATCACCACACACGCTCGCAGCACGGCGAATCCTCCTTCATGGCTCCCCCGGTTGGTCCGGCGGGTCAAAACACAGCATAATCGCTCGCACCGCCACTCCCGTGTCCGGTCCTACGCCGATCGGGACACGCACAGGAGCGACCATGACCGCAGCGACGCCCGATCCTTCCTCGCACTCGCCCTCCCGCCTCGATTCGATGAACCTGCCGCCGGAGCTGCCGCAGGTTTCCCACGACTGGTACCGGCCGGACGGAACCGCCGAAGACGCCGCGAAGCGGTACTACGAGGTGATGGACCGGCGTCGATCCGTTCGGTTCTTCTCGGACAAGCCGGTCAGCCGCGAGACCATCGAGTGGATCGTGCGCACCGGTGGGACCGCGCCCAGCGGGGCGCACAAGCAGCCGTGGCGGTTCGTGTGCGTGAACGATCCGGGCCTGAAGAAGGAGATCCGCGGCGCGGCGGAGGCCGAGGAACGCGAGTTCTACGAACGGCGCGCGACGGAGAAGTGGCTGGCGGACCTCGCACCGCTGGGGACGGACTCGAGCAAACCGTTCCTCGAGATCGCCCCGTGGCTGATCATCGTGTTCCAGCTCGCCAAGACCGACGACGGTGGCATGGTCTACTACCGGGAGGAAAGCGTCGGCATCGCCACCGGCATGCTGATCTCGGCCATTCACCACGCCGGGCTGGTCACCCTCACGCACACGCCCAGCCCCATGAAGTTCCTGTCGCAGGTGCTGGGTCGCCCCGACCACGAGCGCCCGTTCCTGCTGCTTCCCGTGGGCTACCCGGCCGACGACGCGACGGTGCCGAAGCTGGCCCGTAAGCCGCTGGAGGAGATCATGGTTGTGAACCGGGCCGATGCCGGGGAAGATGGCACGCGATGAACACTCGACTCCACGGACGGATGACGGACGGTTCCCGCGCACGCCTGCTGATCGGCGCGGCCCTGCTGATCGGCGCGACCACGCTGATGGGCTGCCAGCAGCGACGCTGGGGTGCGCTGACGCGCTTCGAGTTCAGCGACATGACCGCCGAGGAAGGCCGGCAGATGCTGACCGTCTTCAACGAGGCGGGGCTGAACGCCGCGCTCGATCCGTCGGCCGAGATCACCACGATCGAGGCCAAGAACATCCGCACGACCAAAGAGGTCTCCAAGCTCATCGGCGCCATCCGCGAGAAGAGCAAGCAGATGAACAAGAGCCAGCCGCTGACCGAGGCCACGCTCCGCTTCGGTCGCCTGCAGATCAGCGGCACGGTGTACACCTCGATCTCGATCGCGGTGAGCCCCAACGCCCGCGCCTTCGTCGCCGACCGCCAGAAGGCAGACCCCTGGCGCGAGGTGAAGGTCGAGGGCGGGCGCTTCGAGGGCGTGGTCAACACCGAGTTCACCGTGGCCGACCAGGGAGGCTGGGTCTACATCGCGGCGTTCCGCGAGGGCGCAGCGCGGTACTCGCGCGTGAACGTCCTGACCGGCAAGGTCGAAGCGGGGGTGCCGCTCCCGGCGGGTCTGCTGGATGTGAAGCAGTCGCGCGCGATCCGGTAGCGCTACGCCGCCGGGACGAGGTTATCGGAAGCGGCGGACTGGGTTCCTGTGCCTATGTCGGACATATTCGGGCGGCCGCTCATTTCTGCGTGGAATTGCACTTCGCTCGCGGTACTCTCTGATCGTGTCCCGCCGCGCAGCGTGATGTTCCCAGATCTGTGTTTTACGGGAGAACCGCGATGTCGATGAGCAAATTGAGCATTTCCGCGTCCGCCCTGTTCGCGTGCGCCGCCCTCACGACCGTCTCGTTGGCGGCCCAGGACGGCGACGGGCCGGGCAACGACTGCACCCCCGCCCAAGAGTGCTGGAATCTCTACATTTGTGAGGGGCTGTACTTCTGCTACGGCAGCGGTGTGGTCGAGGACCCGGAACTGCAGGACCTGTGCTTCGGTGAGTTCGGACCGGATCCCACCGGCAGCGGCGGCTCGGGCTACGCCGGTCTCTACCAGTCCTGCATGCAGAACGTCTGCCCGGATGGCTGGGGTTGGGGGGCGCACCAGGTCACGACGGTGCCCACCATGGAGCAGTGCAGCGAGATCTATCGCCAGGCGGTGACCGCCTGCAAGGGCGCGTCGACGACCATGCCGCCGTTCGGCTGCACCGAGATGCAGCCCGATCCGGACATCGTCCCGAGCAGGCAGATGAAGGAGGCCTGCATCCGGGCGGCCCGGATCCAGCTCGAGTTCTGCAAGGCGAACGCGAGCGATTCCCCGTCGAACACGAACTTCATGAACAGCGTCTTCACGCTCGGTGCCGCGGAAACGGGCGAACTCGACCCGGCCAACGGCGTGACCGACGGCGCCTGGCTCAAAGTGCCGGATGTCGAGGGGGATATCCCCGTCGACGGCGCCCGCGTGCACGCGATGGTCTGGGGCGTGGACGGATGGGAATGGATCGTGCTCAGCGAGACCGGGCCCGACGCCGACGGCATGGTCGTCCCGGACTTCGAACTCTCCGACATCGACAACCACGCCAGCCTCGAGGACATCGAACTGCTCATCGAGTGGCTCAATCAGGGGCAGGTCGTCCGCCACACGCCGGTGAGCATCGACTTCGCCGCGACCGCCAGCGGCAACGATTTCGATCGCGACGGCTCGGTGACGATCGCCGATCTCGCGGCGTACCTGAGCGCGTACGAAGCTGGCGCGCCCCGCGCGGATGTCAACGCCGACGGCGTGGTTGACGCCGCGGACGTCGACCAGTTCATCACGGCCTTCGCCGCCGAGTGAACCGCTGAATCATCTCTCTCGATAGAGACCCGGGCCTGCGTCGAATCGGCGAGGCCCGGGTTTTTGTTGGTTAATGCTTAGCGACTCCGCTTCGTGATCGAGGGGGCGAGCCACTCCGGCAACGCCCGAGGTTTTCCGTTTTGGTCCACGCACGCCAGAGTGGACTTCGCCGTCACCAGCAGCCGGCTCTTGCCGCGACCGTCCTCGGCGTCGTGCCACACCTCGTACTCGTGATCGATCCGCGCCCGTCCGCCGCCCACGACTCGGGTGGTGACGACGAGCAGGTCGTCGTATCTCGCCGGGGACTTGTAGCTCAGTTCCAGCTTCGCGACGACGAGGAACACGCCCTCTTCTTCCATCTGCCGGTACGACGGCGTACCCGCCGGGCCGAGGCGCAGCAGTTCGGTCCGCCCCATCTCCAACCACGCCACGTACGACGAGTGGTGCGCCACGCCCTGCGGGTCGCACTCGACGTAGCGCACGCGCAGCGAGAGATCGCCTTCTGGGGCGAATCCGGGTTGATGAGAAGAATCGGGCATGCCGCGAGTGTAGCGAAGCGCCGGCTTCTCCCTCGACCGGGCGACCGAGCACGATCCGATACAATCCCCGCCCCATGAGCTTCGGACTCTCTCGCGGCAAGCCGCTCGACATCTCCACCTACGGCCTCACCGGTGAAGACCTCCCGGCGTTGCCCGATGACCTGCTCCAGAACCCGGAGAAGGCCTGGGTCGACCCGCGCCAGTGGTTCGAGCACCCGGACCGCCCCTTCGAGCTCGAGATCGGCTCCGGCAAGGGCACCTTTCTGGCCCAGCAGGCGGGTTTGCAGCCGGAGACGAACTTCCTGGGCATCGAGTGGGCCAGGGAGTTCTTCGCGTACGCCGCGGACCGGATGAGGCGGAACAAGATCGAGAACGTGCGCATGCTGCACTTTGATGCGTCGGAGTTCGTGCGATGGCGCGTGCCGACGGGGATCGTGAAGGTGCTGCACCTGTACTTCGCCGACCCGTGGCCCAAGCCGCGCCACCACAAGCGGCGCATGGTGCAGGACCAGTTCCTCGCCGAGGCCTTCCGCATCATCGAGCCCGGCGGCGAGCTGCGCATCGTCACCGACCACGACGGCTACTGGTCATGGATGGAAGAGCACTTCGCCCGCTGGTGCGATCCGTCGCACGAGTGGCAAGGCAAGCCGATGTTTTATGAGCGCCATGACTTCGAGCGCCCGGCCTCCGCTGGTGAGGGCGAGGTCGTCGGGACGAACTTCGAGCGCAAGTACATCGCCGAGGGGCGCACCTTCAACGCCGCGATTCTGGTCAGACCCGCAGGATTGGACCCCGCCTGATGCAACGACCCGGCGCTGACAAAGAAAACATGGAGATGTCCGACTTCCTGTGCGACTTCTGCCGCACGCCGTGGGACGGCACCTTCGCCATGGTCGAGGGGCATCAGGGTTCCCTGATCTGTCAGGATTGCATGACCATCGCCTACGACACGCTCGTGACGCAGAAGCAGTCGACGGCCCCGGCGGGCGCGAAGTGCACCATGTGCCTCGAAGAACGCGACGACGCGATGTGGCAGAGCCCGGCCTACGAAGACGCGGTCATCTGCAAACGCTGCTGCAAGCAGGGCGCCGGTCGCCTGCACAAGGACCCGGATGTGGAGTGGAACAAGCCGCCTCAGTAGCGGCTTCTCGCCTCAGCCGTCCGGAAACCTCTGAATCGGGACATGCAGCGTCCGCGTGCGGCGGTCATGATGTCTCCATGAGCAAATCCGAAGAGACCGTTCCTCTCGCCGATCCCGAGCATTCGACGCTCGGCACGGTCATCGTGCTCGGCATGATGGGTCTGCTCACGCTTCTCGCCGCCGCTTTCGTGGCGTTCAGCGTCTGGTGGGCCACGGAGCACGCCAGTCGCATCGCCACATGGCCATCCACGACGGGGACCGTGCTGTCTTCGCGCGTGGATGCGCAGCGTTCGCAGGGGTCCGGTTCCGGCGGCAGCTCGGTGAAGTATGACCCGCTCGTCGAGCGTTCGTACACCGTGGACGGCGTCGACTACACCTTCGACCGGGTCACGCCGATGAAGAACGTTTCTCGCGGCTCGCGCTGGGCCAACGACATCGCCCGCGAGTACAGCGAAGGCGACGAGGTCGAAGTCTTCTACAACCCCGACAACCCCGGCGAGTCGTTCATCGAACCGGTCTACGACGACATGATGTTCATCATCGCGATGTTCGCCTGCGCGGTGCCAGGCGTGCTCGCGCTGTTCACGACACTTGGCGGCAAGGACAAATACGCGATCAAGTGGAAGGTCCCGGTGATCGCATGCTTCGTTGTCGCGATCGGCGGCGGTATCGGGAGTTGGTCTTACTTCAGCACGGTGCCGCAATCGCAGTGGACCGGGCGAGCGCAGATCGCGGGCGTGGTCATCGTCGGCGGCGCGCTGCTGCTCGCGTTGACCGGCGCTGTCTTCCGAGCCAAGCACATGCGCTGGAGGCGGCTCAACGCCTGAGCCAGCCGATCACTCTTCGCTGTCGTCTTCGTGGTCTTCGCGCTCGGATTCGCCGAAGATGCCAGACCCGATCCGCACCATGTTCGCGCCGCACTCGATGGCCATCTCGTAGTCGCCCGACATGCCCATCGACAGGATGTTGAACCGTCCCTCGCAGAGGTTCAGTTTCACCATCTCGTCGAAGAGTTCCTTGGTGCGCTCAAAGGTCGCGCGGGTCTCGCCGGGGTCCATCGAGGTCGGGCCCATCGCCATCAGCCCGCGCACCTTCAGGTGCACCAGCGAATCGATCTGCTCGGCCAGGTGCTCCGCCGCGGCGACCGCGCAGCCGTACTTCTGCTTCTCGCCCGTGCAGTTCACCTGCACGAGCAGCTCCACTTCCTTGTCGAGCTTGAAGGCCACCGAGTGGATCTCGTCCACCAGTCGCAGCGAGTCCACCGAGTGGATCAGCCGGGCCGTCTCGACGCACTTGCGCGCCTTGTTCCGCTGCAGGTGCCCGATCATGTGCCAGCGGGCCCGCGGCAGCTTCGAGCCGCTGTGCCCCTCGCCATCGGCCGAGGCGAACAGCTCCATTTCCTGCTCTTCGCCGATGTTCGGCAGGGCGTCCTCGCGCGACTGCATCTCCTCGAGCATCGCCGCCCGCTGGACGAGCTGCTGCACGCGCGACTCGCCGAAGTCGCGGTGACCCAGCCGGTAGAGCTCGCGGATCTGGTCCATCTCCGCGTACTTCGACACCGCCACCACGAGGATCTCGCCCGGCCGTCGCCCGCTCCGCTCCGCGGCGGCGCCGACCTTGTCCTTCACCTCGCGATACCTGCTCTCCAGAGACATCAGGGCCGTCATCCGTGCTCCTCACGCTTCGCGTCATCCGTCAGCGCGGCTCCGCCACGCCCGGCCGGAAAAAACCGGCTCCATAAAGGATAGCCGCTGCGACCGGCGACGAGTACCCGCCGTCGGCGTCGCCGGTCCGGCCTATCATGGGCTCCGACCCCGAACTCCACTCCATCTGCAGGAATCCTGACCATGCCCGAGACCCTCACCGAACGCACCTCGCCCATTCAGCCCGGCGAAACCGCCCCCGACTTCACCCTCAAGGCCCAGAACAAGGAAGACTGGTCGCTCTCGGAGGCCGTCAAGAAGGGCGATGTTGCGATCTGCTTCTACCCGATGGACTTCAGCCCGGTCTGCTCGACCGAGATGAAGTGCATCACCGACGATTTCGAGAAGTTCGAGCAGGCCGGGGCCCAGGTTGTCGGCGTGTCCTGCGACTCCTTCTTCGTCCACGAGGCGTGGGCGAACCAACTTGGCCTCAAGCAGACCCTGCTCGCCGACATGCACCGCCAGGTCTGCAAGGCCTACGGCTTCTACTGGGCCGATCTGAACATCTCGTCTCGCGGCACCGTCGTGATCGGCCAGTCCGACGACGGCGTTGGAAAGGTGAAGGCGGTCCAGACCCGCGACATCCCGCAGGCGACGACGACCGAGGAACTCCTCGAAGCCCTCGGCTGATCGCGCCAATGAACAGTTAGCCGGGCTCGCCGTCGGGATCGCCCGCCGGTGCGGGCTGATCGAGCGGGTCTTTCTCGTCGTCTTTGCCGCGTTCGATCTCGATGCGATACAGGCGCAGCCCGTCCTCCTCCTGGTAGGGGCGGACCACCGGGTTGCCGAACGCGTCTTCGGTGCGGGCGTTGCCGACGCCGAAGGTGACCTCGTCCACGTTGCAGGCGGTCAGCGTCGCTGCGCCCGTCAGCAGGGCGGTGAAGGCGAGCAGGTTGCGGCGTCGGGCTCGGGTCACGCTGCTATCGTACGCTCCCCGACACCTCCCGCCCGCGAGCGACCACGATGACCACCCCCCAGCCGTCCAATACCCCCTGCGTCCTGATCGTCCGCGACGGCTGGGGCGAGAACCCGAACCCTCAGCACGACGCGTTCAACGCGATCAAACTCGCGAAGACCCCGGTCGACGATGCGCTCCGCGAGCAGTGGCCGCACACCCTCGTCGCCACCAGCGGCGAGGCGGTCGGCCTGCTCGACGGCACCATGGGCAACTCGAAGTGGGGCACCAGAACATCGGCGCAGGACGCATCGTCGATCAGGACGCGGTCCGCATCACGAAGGCCTGTCGCGACGGCAAACTGCGCGAGATCGCAGCACTCACGGAGCCGATCACCCGCGCCCGCGACGAAGGCAAAGCCGTGCACCTCATGGGCATCGTCAGCGATGCGGGCGTGCACGGCCTGATCGCCCACGCCACGGCGGTCGTCGCGTTGTGCGCTCAACTCAACTGCACCCGCGTGTACCTGCACCTGTTTACCGACGGGCGCGACACCGGGCCGTACACCGGCATCGGTTACATCGAGCAGGTCGAGCAGCACTCCACGAGATCGGCGTAGGGGAGATCGCCAGCGTCGTCGGGCGCTACTGGGCCATGGACCGCGACAACCGCTGGGAGCGTGTCGAGAAGGCTTACGCCTGCCTCACCGGTCGCGGCCCGACCGCCGATGCCGTCCCCAGCGCCGAGTCCGCGACCGACGCCGTCCAGCACCACTACGACCACCCCGCCTCGGACAACATGACCGGCGACGAGTTCGTCCCCGCGACCATGATCGCCGAGAGCCCCGAGGACGCCTGTCGCAGCCGCATCACCGACGGCGACACCGTCATCTTCTACAACTACCGGGGCGATCGCCCGCGCGAGATTGTTCGCGCCTTCGTCGACCCGAACTTCACCGAGAACGCACCGCCGTCCCCGGACTCTGGCGAGAAGGGCTTCGACCGGGGCGAGAGAATCGACCTCGACTTCGTCTGCATGACGCCCTACTCGATCGAACTCGCCGCGATGCCGCGAGTCCGCACGGCGTTCCCGCGTCCGCCGAAAATGGAAGACATCGCCGGTTCTTACATCAGCCGCCTCGGTCTCACGCAGTTCCGCTGCGCCGAAACCGAGAAGTTTCCTCACGTCACATTTTTCTTCAACGACTACCGGGATGAGCCCTACCCCGGCGAGCAGCGCGAGATCATCCAGTCGCCGCGCGTGAGCACCTACGACCAGCAGCCGGAGATGTCCGCGCGGGGCGTCGCGGACGCCGTGCTGCGACGCCTCGATTCGCCCGACTGCGAGCCCTTCATCGTCGTGAACTTCGCCAACCCCGACATGGTCGGGCACACCGGCAATCTTGATGCGGTCGTCAAAGCCGTCGAGACCGTCGACGCGCTCGTCGGTGAGATCGTTGAGAAGACGCTCGCCCGCGCCGGCTCGCTCATCGTCACCGCCGACCACGGCAACGCCGAGCAGATGTACTCGCCCGAGAACAAGTCACCCCACACCTCGCACACGCTCTACCCCGTGCCGCTGTTCGTCGTCGGCGACGCCTTCGCCAATCGCACGCTCCGCGCCGGCGGCGTGCTCGGCGACATCGTGCCGACGATGTTCGAGATGATGGGCCTCGACAAGCCGGAAGCCATGACCGGCCGCTCACTGCTCGCCTGAGGCCTGCTTACCTGAAGGGGAGTCCAGTGAAAATCGACCTCACCGGCAAACCCATCCTCATCGCCGGCGCGTCCAGCGGCATCGGCGCCGCCACAGCCATCGCGTGTGCGAAGGCCGGCATGCCCGTCCTGCTGACGGCGCGCCGCGAAGACAAGCTCAAAGTCGTCGCCGAGCGCATCCGTGAAGCCGGAGGCATCGCCGAGTACACCACCGCCGACATCACCAGCCCCGAGGACTGCGAGCGCGCCGTCGCCGCCTGCGTCGAGCGCTTCGGCTCGGTCTACTCGGTCTTCGCCAACGCCGGCTACGGCTTCGACGCCACCGTCGCCGAGTGCCTTGCCGACGACCCCTCCTCGCCCGACACCGATCGCATCCGCGCCATCTTCGAGACCAACTTCTTCGGCACGCTCAACGCCATCCGCCCCGCGATCCCGCGCATGGTCGAAGCCGGCGCGGGCCACGTGCTGATCTGTTCGAGTTCCATCGGCAAGTTCGCCGTGCCGCGCTACGGCCCGTACTGCGCGAGCAAGGCAGCCCAGTGGCACATCGGTCGCGCGATGAACGCCGAACTGCGCAGCAAGGGCGTGTTCACCTCAACCGTCCACCCCATCGGCACGAAGACCGAGTTCTTCGACGAGGCCGCCAGGCGCAGCAACGGCAAGAACCTCGCCGAGAACACGCCGTCGTTCCTCATGCAACCGCCCGAGAGGGTCGCCAAGGCGATCGTGAAATGCCTGCGCAAGCCGCGCGCCGAGGTCTGGACGAACCTGCCCGTCAAACTCCTCGCCGGCCTGCTCACCGCCGCGCCGAACGCGACGGACTGGATGCTCCGGGGCGCGGCGAAGAAGCGATAGTCCCGTTCCTGCTGGGACAATATTGTTGCTCTCGGAACAAGAAATCCGTTGTGCCCAGAGGGGGGGGGGCGGTAATGTTTCCGCCGTTGGCAAGGTGCCAACAGAACCCCTTTCGGAGTCACGCTCGATGAAGCCATGGTCATGTTCCGTACTCGTCAGCCTCAGCGCATTAGCTGGACTCGCCCACACCCAGGATCCGGGAAACAACAATTGCCGTACGAACGCTGAATGCAAAGCCGAGTTCTGCGATGATGTCAGGTTTGCATGCTTGTTCCCTCTTCCGGGAGGTACTCCGCCTCCGCCTCTCACTCCAGAGCAAAGGGCGACCTTCGACAATTGCATTCGAGTCCAACTTGGTGTCCACCAAGTCTGCGTGAATCGGATTTGTGCGACCGGCTACAACCAAGCACAGGTCACTCCGACAAGTGAGGAGTGCAGAACGCAGTGGATTCAGGAGGACGGGGCGTGCCAGAATGGGCCTGACTTCTGTGGCGATGTCTACAGCAATGAAGTCCATCCTGACGTACATAATGCATTGCGGAAAGCGTGCTCGGATGCCGCTGAAATGCGTTACAAACGATGCAGATTCCACGCTCAATCCACGAATCCTCAAGGTCTGTACGCCTTCGAAGAGGAAGCGATTTACAACGAAGTCTTCAGCGAGCGCCTCTACGTACCGGCGGAAGGTGACAATGTCGCTTCCATGGTTTGGGTCCCCCAGGGTGAGGGAAGTGAACTTGTCGACGGAATGAACTACACGGTGCTCATGCCAACGCTCGATGGCGAGAGCATCGTTCTCGATTCCGGCGTGATTGGTGCCGCCGCAGACGGTCTCTTCGAAGTGGCCTTGAGTCTGGACGAATTGCCCGACTCGATTGGTGTGAGCAACTTCTCCGTCATGGTGGACTGGTTGGACGCGGATGGTGAGTACCTCTGGAACGCACCGTTCTCGTTCACCATCGCCGAGTCCGGCATCCCCGGCGACTTCGATCGCGACGGCGAACGCAACGCCGCCGACCTGAGCGCCTACATCGACGCCTACGACCACAACGCGCCCCGCGCCGATCGCAACGGCGACGGCGTCGTCAACGCGACCGACCTCGAACTCTTCCTCGCCGAGTACGACGCCGGCTGATCACCCCACCGGCGCGTACCCCACTTTCACCTTGTCGGGCGCAAACCCCGATTCATCGAAGATGAGCAGCTCGTTCGCGGGCTGCTCGCTCTCGTTCAGCCAGCACTCGGGAAGCCACAGCTCCTTCTGAGGCGGGACCGGCTTGCCGTCGGCGGTCTGCACGAAGTAGCGACCGACGTTGTTGCCGTTGAGCATCACCTGCCCTTTGCTCAGCCCGGTCAGGTCGAGCACCAGGGGCCGGTCCTGCCTGGGCGCTGAGAAGCGGCAGCGCCACCACGCCGGGCGACCGCGTTGCTTCTTCGAGGCCGCGCCGTTCATCGACGACTTGCTGACCTCCTCGAACCGCTCATCGTCGGGCACCTCCCACGGCGCAAACGAGAAGCTGGCCTTCTCCGTCACGTTGGTCGCCAGCTCGTACCACGACGCCCGCTTCTTCACCTCGCCCAGCGAACGCTCGATCGCCTCGCTCGGCTCGAGCAGCGCGATCTGCACCGTGTTCTTGCCCTGACGCAGCGTGTCGCTGTCCAGCACCGCCCGGATCGGCACACCCGGTTCGATGAGCATGATCGGCTCGTCGTTGAGAATCAGCGCGCCCTGCCAGCTCACCTCCTCGAGCACGAACGCCAGCGGCGACTTGCGCCGGTGCATGAACGACCAGCTCAGTCGCGTCGCGCTCGTCTTGTCACCCCGGTAGGTGTGCAGCATCGGCTTGAAGTGGTCCAGCAGGTCCAGCGGCTCGCCGGTCTCGGTGCTCGCGCTCCCCGCCTTGAAGGCCTTGTACGCGTAGATGTGCCCGAACAGCCCCTTCGGCCGGCGTAGGTCCGACCGGTCCGACGCCCGGCCGAGGTTGTCCACCAGCACCCCGATCGTCTGCTCGCCCTTCTTGAGGGGCAGCGGCAGCAGCCGCTCCGAGGCGCCCGGCCCGTCGCCGACCACCATCGCAGGGTCTTCATCCATATACAGATGCAGTCGGTCCGCCGACTCCAGCATCGCGCAGTTGGTCTTCTTCGTCGCGCTGTTCTTCAGTTCGATCTTCAGCCAGCCGTAGCCCGCCGGCACGCCGAGGGCATCCATGTTCGTCGGACCGTCGATCAATACGAACTGGTCCGCGCTGCCGCTGGTGTGCGGCTCTTCGCCCGCGCGCTCCCAGATGCCGAGCGTGACCTTCGATCCGTTCTCCGTAGCCGGCTGCGCGCTGACGGTCGTCAGCTCGCCGGTCCGCCCGATGCTCATCACCGTCTTGTGGCCCTTGGCGTACACCGGCTCGCCGCCGTCGAGCACCATCGAAGCGCCGACAAGCAGACGCGTCTCACCCGTCGAGTGATCGAGCATGGCGACATCCGCCTGCTGCTCGCTCAGCACGACGACTTTCACGCCCTCGATCGTCTCGACCGACGGTGTCTTGCCCTTGGGCACCTCGACCTCCGCCACCGTGCCGTTGATCGACAGCAGCCCGGTCGAACCGGCGTTCCCGAAGCACACGAACACCTCACCGAACCGGGCGAGCGCCCGAAGCGAGCAGAAGTCCAGCGTCGCGCGCCCGAACAGGTGCGTCTTGAGCAGCACCCACGCCACCGCCGACTTGCCGAACTCAACCTCCAGATCCGTCCCGTCCGGCAACGTCAGACGCGCCGGCTTGTGCTTGCCCTTGGCGGTGTCGTCGGCGAACACGAACGCCACCGAGCCCTGGGACCCGCGACAGAAGTCCACGGCGTACCCCGGCGTCTCCGCCTTGCCGGACGCTCGCTCGCCCGTCTCCTCATCGATCACCGCCGGCGCAACCGACGACGGCGACACCATCCCCGGCTGGAAGTCCGGCTCGGTACCTGCCAATACAGAAGCGAACGATGAAGCGAACGTGCAGAGCCGGCGCACGGTCGCCATGTTCGGATGTTGACGCCCGGCTTCGTCGATGAGATCGCACCCGACGGTCGAGGTCGTCACCCCCTCCGACGCGCTGAAGCCCAATCGAGCCCCGCGATGGAAGTTCGAAATGTTGAACTGTCCGCCCGACGCGAGCACCTCGGCGAGCGTCCGCTCGACCATCGCCGCTGTCTTGTGCGCCGGCGTGTCGATGCCCCAGCGCGTCTCCGTCCCGGCCCGCAGATCGCCGATGATCCGCGGCTGGTCGCGCTTCGCCGCACGCAGTTGACGCGCGATCCCGTGGAGGTTTGCGTACCCGGACCAAGTCTCGATCTCGCCTTCGCCCGCGATCATCAGGTTGTTCGTGTTGAAGATCGGCGTCTTGATCGAGCCCTCGCGCAGGTACCGCGTCAGCGTGGTGAGGTAGGTCGTTGCGAGATCCGGGTCGGCGCACGAGAACTCGTGCTCCGCCTGCACCGCGATGATCGGCCCGCCCGACGGCGCGCCCTCCTTCCGCTCGGTGACCTGCAGCTTCGCGATCTGTTGGCACAGCGCTCGGATCCAGGTCGAGAGTGCGCTCAGGAACTCCGGGCCGTCCGATCGCAGCGACTCCGCCGGGTCCAGCGAACCGAGCAGTGTCGAAGGCATGCCGCCGAGGTCCAGCCCGCGCTCCACCACCGGCCCGACACGCACGATCACGTGCAGGCCGGCATCACCGGCCTCGCGCACGAACGCCGCGATGTCCCGGTCACCCTCAAAGTCCAGCGACTTCGACGTCACCTGATGATGCGCCCACACCGCCGGCACAACGATCGTGTTCAGCCCGGAGTTCCGGACAGCCCGCAGCCGGCTCTTCCACAGAGGCCGCGGCACGCCGGCGTACCCGACGGTGCCGGAGATGATCCAGTGACGCTTGGAATCGATGAGCAGGGACTGGCCGTCGTTGGAGATCGTCGCCATTCGTCGGGTGTGCTTTCGGTCGGGATCGCCCCGGCCGAGGCAAACAAAAGCCAAACAAATGGCCCGTCGCGCCGGGCGAGACCCTAGGCGCGAATGGGCAAAATGTCAACGAACAGCGTCGATATGCTTCGAAATGACGCGATCTGTCGCGAAATAGTCCGAAACGGTCAGGCGGCTTGCGTCTCGGTACCGAGCAGTGTGAATTCCGCATCGTGGCATGGGTAAAAGTTCGCGCCCGACACATCGACCCCATCGACTTCGACGATCGACAGGTCCCGCCGCTCGCTCAACACGAACCTTCTACAGGGCGCAGAGCGCCACCCCCGCCCGCCCAGGTCTTCGAGAGGGGCGATCCGCTGCACCGTAGGGCGACACGGGTCAGCGGGGTCCCAGTCCACCACGGCCCCGCTTTCGCCGTTGCTCAGTTTCACCACCGTCCCCGGCGCGTACGCCGGAACCACCGAGAGCAGCGCCTTGAACACGACCGGGTCGACCCAGTTACGGTAGGGCTCCTCGCGCATCATGCTGAGCGCTTTGACAGTCGGCCCCGGGCCGGCGCTCGGATCGGAGTAGCGCAGCCGGTCGAACAGGTCCGCCGCCGTCAGGATCCGCGCGAAGATGTGGATCTCCTCGCCGGCCAGACCCCGCACCTCATCGCCGCTCTTCCTGCGCGTCGGGAAGCCTGACCCATCAAAGTGCTGGTGGTGATGCAGGATCGCCGCCGCGGCCGGAGCGTCGAGTCCGCCGTGGATCTGCTCGTACCCGAGAATCACGTGGCGTCGGAACTCCGCATCGCTTTCGTCGTTGGTTCGGTAGAAGCGCTGTAGGGCTTCCTCGTCGATCTGCAACAAACCGATGTCGTGCAGCATCGCTCCGACGCCCAGCGCGACCACATCTTTCGCCCGGTGCGGCGCCAGACGTCTTCGCTGTGCGATGAGGTACGCATCAAGCTTCAACCCCATGAGCAGGCTCAGGAATGTGACATCCGCCGAGTGACGCAGCAGCGGCCCGTCGCCCTCGCTCATCGCCTGGATGTACAGCGCCGCGTCCGGCTCGTTGATCAGCGACTGAACGAAGTCGCGGACGGTGTTCCGGTAGGTCAGGTAGTCCAGTTTCGCGTTCGCGTTCGAGCCAAGTCGGTCGAAGATCTCCGTGAGCATCTTCTGCGTCGCGCCACGCTGCTGCGTGATCTTCGGGCTGATGAACTTCTCGATGAATTGAAGGTCCGGGTACTCGATCCAGATCTCCGGCAGGCTCATGCTGCGCAGGCGCTCGATCGCCCGGTCGTCCAGCGTGAAGCCCGCGCGCAGGAGCATTGTGTCCGGCCGATCCGGGTGCAGAACCGGAGCCGCCAGTCGCATGCCTGGTCGGGCCTGGATCAACGAGACTCGCAGCATGAACTGCCTCCGGCTGGTGCTGAGAGCGCGCGGCCGACACCGGCCCGCACCCGCTCATCGTCCAGTCGTCCGCGTGGCTTTCGTGCGAGGGATACCCACCCGGTATTTCCGTCGGGTCAAGCCGGCGCGTCTCACTCCACCCGCTCGATCCGCAGCGGGATCGCATCTTCACCCTGCGCGACCAGCGACGCATCCTTGGGCCGATAAACCCACACGCCCTTCGGCGCGTTGCGCGGGTCGGGCGCCCCCAGAACCGGCCCCTCGACCTCGATCAGGTGCTCCCGCACCCCGACAACCGGCAGTTCCACCACGCCGTCGGCATCGGAGATGGCCCCGCCCACCGACCGGACATTGGCGACCTCTTCGAAGGTCCCCGATCGCACCGGGAGCGGCATGCCCGCATCGAGCAGGATGATCCGCGCGTGCGCCCCCGCCAGCGGACGCCCGGCATCGTCGGTCACCCGAAACGCCGTCGGCGTGGTCGAAGCGCACGCCCCGAGGAAGGCGAAGCAGACACCCAGCAGGATCGTGAGGACCTTTCCCATACGAGCACCACGGTAACCGAACCGACCTTCGCGCAGTGAGCACGAAAAACCCCGGCCGGGCCGGGGTCTGGGCTCGATGCGGCAACGACCTCGCTCGAACATCAGTCGTCGTCGTGGTCCGGCGAATACGCCGCGATGATCTCCGCCTGCACGTTGCCCGGCGTGTTCTCATCGTGCGAGTAGTCCATCACGAAGGTGCCCTGGCCGCCGGTGATCGACTTGAGTTCGCTGGTGAAGCGACCCATCTCGGCCAGCGGGGCCTTGGCGTGGATGAGCATCATGTCGCCGGGCAGGTACTCCGTGTCGCCCATGTGGGCGCGCTTGCCCGAGAGGTCCGCGGTGATATCGCCGACGTTGGTCGCCGGCGCAGTGATCTCCACCGAGCAGATCGGCTCGAGCAGCACCGGCTTCGCGTTCTTGACGGCCTCGATAAACGCCTTCTTGCCGGCGCTGATGAACGCGATCTCCTTCGAGTCCACGGGGTGGTGCTTGCCGTCGGTCACGCGCACTCGCACGCCGGTCATCGGGTAGCCGGCGATCGCGCCGTGCTCCATCGCCTGGCGGATGCCTTTCTCGATCGCCGGCATGAACTGGCGCGGGATCGACCCGCCGACGGTCTCGTCCACGAAGTCGAGACCGATCTTCGGGTCGGTCGCGTCCTCGAACTCGTCGACGGGCAGCGGTTCGACCGTCAGGTGCACCTCGCCGAACTGGCCGCTCCCGCCGGTCTGCTTCTTGTGCCGATGGCTGGCCTCGGCCTTGCCGGTGATGCTCTCCTTGTACGCCACCTTCGGCGGCTGGGTGTTCAGGTCGAGCTTGAAGCGGTTGTGCAGCTTCTCAAGGATCACGCGCATGTGCAGGTCGCCCATGCCGCTCACGACCGTCTGGTTCGTCGCGGCGATCCGCTGCACCGTGAACGTCGGGTCCTCTTCGACCAGCTTGGCCATCGCCGAGCCGATCTTCACCTCGTCGCCCCGGTTCTTCGCCTCGATCGCCACGCCGTACATCGGCTTGGGCATCGGCACCGGCTTGAAGTGCAGTGTGTTCAGTGACTCGTTCTTGCTCTGGTGGATCACCGTGTCCCGGTGGAACTCGTCCACCTTCGCCACCGCGATGATGTCACCGGCGACCGCCGAGTCCACATCCTCCATCGTCTTGCCGAATACCTTGTTCAGGTGCGCCAGCTTGATCGGCTTGCGCGAGTCGCCGAGCTGTACGCTGTCGCCCGCCTTCAGCGTCCCCTGGTGCACGCGGATCATCGCGACCTTTCCGACGAACTGGTCGGTCGTCACCTTGAACACATGACCGACGAAGGTCTTCGAGGGATCGCTCGGGTCGGCGTGCCATTCGCGCTCGTCCTTGCCCTCCTCGCCGAGAAGGAACGGGCGTGGGTTGCCCTCGATCGGGCTGGGGCAGAGGTTGGCCATCAGATGCAGCAGGTCGTCCACGCCCGCGCCGGTCCTCGCGCTGACAAACACGATCGGCACCAGGTGTGCCTCGCGCAGCGCCTTCTCGAACGCGTCGTGCAACTGATCCTTGGTCAGTGTGCCCTCCTCCAGGTACACCGACATCAGGTCTTCATCGACCTCCACGATCTGGTCGACGAGCTGCTGGTGCCCCTCGCTGATCGAACTGAACCGCGTGCCCGGCCCGTCGCCGTCTTCGGCCTTCTCCCAGAGATCGACCACGTCCGAGCAGTCCGGTGTCGGCAGGTTCAGCGGCAGGCACTCCTTGCCGAACGTGTCGCGGATCTGCTCGACGAGCGCCGCGAGCGCGCCGTCCTGATCGGACTGCGTATCGATCTTGTTGACGATGATCATCCGCGGCAGCCGCCGCTCCGCCGCCACTCTCATCACGCGCCGGGTTGTGGTTTGGATACCGCGCTCGGCATCGATGACGACGGCGCAGGTCTCGACCGCCGGAAACACGCTGAGCGACTGACCGAGGAAGTCGGGAAAGCCGGGAGTGTCGACGAGATTAAAATGCTTGGGCTCGGACTCGTCGTCGGTGAAGTCAAAGTTGACGAACGCCGCGTTGAGACTGTGCCCGTGCTCCTGCTCTTCGGGTTCGAAGTCGCAGATGGTGTCTTTGGTTTCGACGCTGCCGGCTTTCCCGATCACCTGGGTCGCTGCGAGGATGGCCTCGATCAGCGTGGTCTTGCCCGATCCGGCGTGTCCGGTGAGGGCAATGTTGCGGATAAGTTGCGTGGAGTGGCGGGGCATGCCTGGGTCCTCCGGGGCTGGGGAGACCGACAGGTCGGTCTCCGGTGATGGGAAGACCGGCTGGATGCCGCGCCGAGCGAACGCGTCGCTCAGGCAGGTGTGGCCCGGATGCGTCGGGCGATTCAGGATGGGGCGGTGCGTGCACCCGCCGCTCGCATGGATCAACCGTGATGAGTGGCGAGGGCGCGTCGCCCCGCTCTGGTTCGCTCCTTCGATTCGGGTCCACCTACCGACCGGCGTGGCTGACCATCCGGTCGAAACTCTGTCTGAACCAAAATGATACGACCGGCCCGACCAAACCCAAGCACAATCTTGGCGATCCGCGTCCAGTCGCGCAGTTACCGACGATTTCCCGCGTCAATGCTGGCAATACGCCCCGCCTATCGGGCCTTCCGGGGGCCGCGGCTGGCTGGACCGACGGTGGATAACTCCGCCCCCAGCCAGCGACCGCGCAGCCGGGCCTCGAACGAGTTTCGCCCAGCATCGAACCGGAGCCGGCGCTCCGTCACCCGCTCGATCTCCACCTGCGACAGCGGGATCTCCGCGTTCCAGTAGACCGATGAGCCGTTCACTTCCGGTCGGTCCGGGCCCAGGATCAACACCCGCCGGTCGGTCACCACCAGAATCCGGCGTCGCCTGAGGGCTCGGGAGCCGGCGATCCAGCCCAGCGGGAGCAGGGGGGTCGCCAGCGCCATCGCCCGACGCCCCGGCCCCGCCGTGTCCGCCGCTCCCATGCCGAGGATCCGCTCCCCCGGCTGGAGGCGATCGCGCAGCAGCGGGCGCAGCGCGAACACGCCGTAGCGACAACCGGGAAATGAGCGAGCACGGGCCATGGGCAGATCTGTAGCGTGTGATACCCTTTCGCGCATGGCGAAACGGGCCAATTCATCGAAGACCGGCGCATCCGGCGTGCCCCTCGGCCCGGACAGCCGCATCGTGCTGCTCACCGGTAAGGAGCACTTCCTCCGCTCCGGCTACACGGACCAGCTCCGAGAGATGCTCAATGAGTCGGAGGGGGGAGAGGTCGAGGTCGTCCGTTTCGACGGCGATTCCACCCCCGCCGCGGAAGTGCTGGACGAGTGTCGCTCCTTCGGGCTCATGGTGACCCACAAGATGGTGGTCGTCGATGAGGCGGATCGCCTGCTCAACGAGTCCTCGCGCCCCGCCTTTGAGCGATACGCCGAGCAGCCCGCCGACACCGCCACCCTGGTCCTCCGCGCCGAGAAGTGGAACAAGGGCAAATTCGACAAACTCGTCGAGAAGTGCGGCACGATCATCAAGTGCGACCAGATCCCACCCGAACGCGCCGTCTCTTGGTGCCGCGGGCGGACCAAGAAGCAGCACGGCGCGATCATGCAGCCCCGCGCCGCCCAACTCCTCGTCGAACGCGTCGGCCCTGACCTCGGGCGACTGGCCTCCGAGATCGACAAGCTCGCCTCCGCTGCGGCGACCGACGGCACCGACCCGATCACCATCACCGAGGACCACGTCCGCGAGTTCGTAGGGCTCAGTCGCGAGGAGCAGGTCTGGACCATCCAGGAAGTCCTGCTCACGGGTCGGGCCGACGCCGCCATCGCCATGCTCCACGAACTAGTAGAGGTCTCGCGCGTCAGCGAGGTGCTCATCCGCTTCGCCTACGTCGATCTCGCCCGCAAACTCCACGGCTACGCCCGGGGCATCGCCAGCGGCGTGCCGGCCCAGCAGCTCAACAAGAGCCTCAGGCTCTGGGGGGCCTCCGCCAACTCGGTCGCCCGGGCCGCGCAGATCGCCAGCCCTTCGGCCTTGGCACGTTTGTTCGACGAGGCCATCGAGGCCGACTTCCGGGGCAAGACCAGCCAGGGAGACGCAGTTCTTGCGCTCGAAACGCTCAGCGTGCGGTTCGCGCAAGTTTTGCGTGCCCGGCGTTGATCCCCGGTCCGTTCTCTCGCCGATAACCGGACATGGACCCGGAGGATCCGGGCCGACCCAGATGGTCATCAGCAGGACGCGAGAGCAATGAGCAAGCACCGTTCGACGTCGTGGCGTATCGGCATCCTCCTCGGGGCATCCGGCCTTGTTTGCGGCTGCGCGAGCGAGCAGGACCCCGATCTCTCTTCCGTTGAGCCGACTTCGCCGGAAGTGACGCTGGAGAATGGCGAGGCGGAGTCCCAAGACTCATTCGCGCAAAACCTGTCGATGCTCGAACAGGCGATCAACAATCGGGAAGACCTCTCCGTCGAGCGCCTCGACCCTCCCTTGAACCAAACCGCGGCCACCATGGAGTCACAGCCCGTCTCCGTCCTGCCCGACCCGCCGCAGGCGAACCTGCCGACGCCCGTCTCCGTGGAGACCGAGGCGGAACTGGCGAGCGCGACCGACGACGACGCGACCGATGCCCAGCCCGTTGGCGACGGCCTTGCCGTCGGCTCGGCCCAGCCGCCGTCGCTGCGCGACCGCATCGAGGTTGCCGCGCGCGAGATCGGTGTTGCGCTCGACGAGATGGGCGACGCCCGCGCCAGCGAACTCGGTTCCATGATCCGCCTCGCGATGGTCGAAGCCATCCACCCCGGCGCGTTCGAGGCCGTCTACGGTCCGCTCGACGAGCGTGCCGGTTCCGCCGGGCTCACTACAGATGAACTCGCCCTCGTCCAGGCCGCGCTCGAACTTTCCACCGCGCTGCACGACGAACTCGAAGCCGACTTCGTTGATGTCGACCGCGTCGGCGCACTGCTCGACGGAGCGGTCGAGTCTGTCCGGTCCCAGCGCCTCCTCGAGATCACCGATGCCCGCCTGTGTCTGCGCGTCGACAACTTCGGCGTCTACCGCGAGGTCGAGCGCCACGACGGGCGCTACAAGTTCGTCGCCGGTCGCGCCCACCCGGCCATCGTCTACTGCGAACTCGACCAGTTCACCCGCGCCCCCGCCAACCGCGACGGCGTCGACGGCTACATCGTGAACGTCAGGCAGGCCCTTGAGATCTACCGCATCGGCACCGAGGACGCCCGAGACACCGAGAGCACCCTCGTCTGGCAACTCGACCCGCAGCCGGTCGTCGACTTCTCGCGTCGCCAACTGCGCGACTTCTTTGTTGTGCAGGTCATCGAATTGCCTTCGAACCTGTCGGTCGGTTCGTACCGCATGAAGATCATCGCGACCGATGTCGCCAGCGGCGAGGTCGTCGAGAAGGCCATCGAGTTCGACATGGTCGCCAGCCGCAGCGCCTTCGGGAAACGCGCCGATCGGACGGACGTGTTCAACCCGGACCGCTGACCCGGCCTCGCCCAGCGTGTACACTCTCCGCCCCATGCCTCAGCCGCCGCTCGTCTTTAGCCCGGACCCAGCCGACCACCGTCTGCCGTCGGACACCGACAACGGGCTGCTGTTGGTGATCTCCGGCCCCTCGGGCGTCGGCAAGACCACGATCACCCGCGCCGTCGAGCGGTCCATCCCCGACGCCACCTTCTCCATCTCCGCGACCACCCGCCCGAAGACCGATGCCGACGTCGACGGCGTGGACTACCACTTCCTCACCAGCGAGCAGTTCACCGACCGCATCGCCAAGGACGAGTTCCTCGAGCACGCGGTCTACGCCGGCAACTGCTACGGCACGCTCCGCGCCCCGGTCGAAGCCCAGCTCGAGCGCGGACGCCTGGTCATCCTCGAGATCGATGTGCAGGGCGCCGAGCAGGTCAAGTCCAAGCGCCCCGACGCCTTCGGCGTGTTCATCCTCCCGCCGTCGGAAGACGAACTGCTCGAACGCCTCCGCGCCCGCAAGCGCGAGGACGAGAGCGTCATCCAGCGCCGCTTCGCCGCGGCCCGCGAAGAGATCGCCCGCGCCAAGAACAACGGGGCCTACGACGCGTTCATCACCAACGACAACCTCGACCGGGCGATCGAAGAGGCACTGACGCTCATCCGAGCCGAGCGAGAACGACGGTCGGGCAAACAAGAGCCCGGAGCGCGAGCTCCGGGTACCTGAGTGCATTGAGAGAAGAAGTACCCGGAGCTCGCGCTTCGGGCTCCTGTCAAGCCCCAACAACCTTCGACGGCTCCGCGCGCGTCTCGTTCGACTTACTCGGCTTCTGATCCGACGGGTACGCGATGCGTCCGTGGTAGACCGAGCAGAGCGACTTCACGAGCGCGGCCTCAATCAGGTTCAGCTCGCGCAGAGTCAGGTTCGACTCGTCGAACTGGCCGTCCATAAGGCGCTTGGTCGCCATGTCGTGGACCAACTGCCGGATGCGGGCCGGCGTCGGCTCGGACATCGCGCGCGTCGCGGATTCCACGGCGTCGCACAGCATGAGGATCGCCGCCTCGCGTGAGCGCGGGCGCGGTCCGGGGTAGCGGTACTCGACCTCGCTCGGCCGGTCGATCTGGTCGTCGGCGTCGGCCTGCTTCTTGGCCTGGTCGTAGAAGTACTCGACCAGCGTCGTGCCGTGGTGGCTCTCGATGTAGTGGTGCAGCGAGCGCGGGATGCCGTACTCGCGAGCCAGTTCGATGCCGTCCTTCACGTGGCCGACGATCACCAGCACCGACATCGCCGGGCTGAGCTTGTTGTGCTTGTTCTGCCCCTTGGACTGATTCTCCACGAAGTAGCCCGGCTTGTTGAGCTTGCCGACATCGTGGTACAGCGCGCCGACGTACAGGTGCAGCCCGTCCGCGCCGATCGCGTCCGCCGCGGCCTCTGCGATCGTCGCCACGTTCAGCGAGTGGTTGTAGGTGCCCGGTGCACGCTGCTGCAGCAGGCGCAGCAGCGGCTGCTTCGGGTCGCGCAGCTCGGTGAGTGTCATACCCGTGGTGATGTCGAAGACGAACTCGATCACCGGGAGCATGAAAAGCAGGATCGCGCCCGACACAAACCCGCCGAGGCCGGCGTAGACCGAGTCGATGATGACCTCTCGCGCGATGTCGTCCACGATCGGTCGGTCGATGACGCTGACGATCGCGCTCGCCAGAGCCAGCGTCAGCCCGGTCAGGATCGAGGCGCTCACCACATCGCGCCGGGTCCGCACATCGTCGAGCCGGATCGTGACCATCGCCACACCCGCGAGCATCGCCGCGACGACCGCCGGCGACAGCGCGAGCGCCACACCCAGCGTCACCGCGATCGAGCCGCCGAGCACCAGCGCGAGGCGCCGGTCGTAGGCTACCGTCGTGATCATCGTCGCCAGCATGACCGGGAGCGTCAGGCCCAGCCACATCGCGGCGGGCAGGCTCGCCGACATCCACAGGCCGCCGGTCACGCCCACCGCGATCATGATGCCCAACGATGCGCACCGCCACGGCTTGGCCAGCGCCCGCGGACAATATTCCTTGAGGTACAGCCCGAACGCGACCACGACGCCGAGCGCGATCACCAGTGATGCACCGACGTACGAGGCCTTTGCCCAAGGTCCCATCGTCGCGATGTACGCGCTCTGCTCCGTGGACAGCTCCTGCAGCTTCGAGCCCGTGATCTGCTCGCCCCTGCGGACGATGATCTGCCCGGGCTCGTACTTGATCACTTCCGGCGCGACCGCCGCCGCAGCCGCCTGCTCGCGCGCGATCGTCTGCTCGCGGCTCGCCCGGAACAGCGGACGCTGCAGCGACAGCAGACGGTCCGCGATGAGGTCCGCACGCGGCCCCGTGAAGCCCGCATCGGTCGCGATCGTCAGCAGGCGGTCACGCAGCGCGCTGCGATCGCTGGTCCCGAAGTCCAGCGTGTCGATCGGCGGCACCTGAACCACCCGTGCGCGCTCGCCGTCGCTGGGCGGCTCGAACCGGATCTCGATCACCCGGCCCGGCGTCACCTGCGCGTCCTGCCGATCGTCCGACGCCAGCATCGGTCGACGCGCAAGAGCGTCCATCAGGCGGCTCACGCTGAACGACCAGCTCGCCGCGAGTTCGCCCGTCGGGCGGATCTGGTCGGCCAGCACCGCGAGGTCGCCGGCTTCGAGTTTGTAGAGCGTGCGGATCTCTTCGGGCAGTTCATCGAGAGAGCCCGCCTCCGAGGCGATCTGCGGCAGGCGCCGGATCTCCGTCGCGAGCGCCTCGATCGCCGCGGTGTCTGCGAGGAACACCCGAGGCGTCGCGGCGATCGCGATCTCGCGGTTCCGCTGCGTCCGCGCCTCGTCCTCGCGCTCGAACGCCGCACGCACCGTGTACGTCCGGTCCGAGATCCGATCCACCGCGATGCCCAGCACCGAGCGCCCGGCGATGATCGAACCCGTCAGCACCAGCGCCAGCAGTACCGCCGTCGTCAGCACGCCGACGAACGCCGGGTGCGTCACCAGCTCGCGCAGGCCCGTCTCCGTGCGAGACAACACCGACTGGCGCTGCTGCACACGCCGGATGCGACCCGACCGGGCCTTCGGGGAAGTCTTGGTGGAGGTCTTCTCAGCCATGGTCGCCCCCAGCATCGTCGACCGGCAGCGCGTCTTCCTGCATCAGTTCCACCGCCCGTTTCGTCGAGAGCCGGTTCAGAATGTCCGGGTCCTCTTCCTCCGCGTAGGCCTCGATCACCCGCTGCACCAGGTCGTGGCGGACGACGTCGGCCTTTTCGAGCGCACAGAACGACACGCCGTTCACCCGGCGCAGCCGGCGGGCCGCGTCGATCAACCCGCTCTCGCCCGGCTTGGGCAGGTCGATCTGCGTCACATCGCCGGTGATGATCATCTTCGAGCGCTGGCCCATGCGCGTCAGGAACATCTGCATCTGGCCCTTGGTCGTGTTCTGGGCCTCGTCGAGCAGAATGATCGAGTCGTTCAGCGTCCGCCCGCGCATGAACGCCAGCGGCACGATCTCGATCACGTCGCTGGCCATGAACCGCTTGATCGTGTTGTAGTCCAGCATGTCGTGCAGCGCGTCCATCAATGGACGCAGGTACGGGCTCACCTTCGCGAGCTCGTCCCCCGGCAGGAAGCCGAGCTTCTCGCCCGCCTCGACCGCCGGGCGCGCCAGCACCGCGCGCTTCACGCGACCCGACTTGAGCTGGTGGATTGCCGCGGCGACCGCGAGATAGGTCTTGCCCGTGCCAGCCGGGCCGACGCCGAACACCAGGTCGTTCTCGAACATCTGGTCGAGGTAGTACTGCTGGTTCCGCGAACGCGCCACGATCGGGCGGCCGTTGGAATAGACATCGAGTTTGCCCGACCACGCCGCCTCGAAGCCCTCGCCGCCGAGGATGGCCGGGGCGTCGTCCGGGCCGTGAGCGTTGCCCGCGCGGTCCTGGTCGGTCTTCCACGAGGCCTCGGCGATGGCGTCGAGCACCTCGCGACGCCCGAAGGCGCGTCCCCGCTGGGCCGCCTCGATGGTCCGCTCGATCACGCGACCGGCGGCCCGGACCGGCCCTCGATCGCCGGAGATACGGATGGTGTTACCCCGCGCCGACATCTGAACCCCGAGCGCTTCGCGCACCATCTTCAGGTGGCGCTCGGACGGGCCAGACACGGAGACGACGTCCACGCCGTCCGGAACACGAATAGTTGCTTCCACGCTCAGAGCGTTCCTTCCGGCGTCCACCCCGGCGCTCCGCCGCGTGAACCTTTGGTCCGGCCCCGCGCCACACCACCGTGCGCTGCGAGACCTTCGATCGGGCGACACCGGGCCCACCATGCCCATCGGGCCGTTGCCCGGTTACAGTGCCATCGTCATTTTATCCCGGAAAGGTCAGGCGGGTTCAATATGCATCGCAATGATTTTCGGAATCTGGTCGGGCCGGCAGCGAAAGCCCTCGCCCTCGGCCTCACCGTCGGCGTCGTTCTGGCCTCCGGCCTCACCTCCTGCGTCAAGGAGCGCGAGCCCACCCTCGAAGAACTCGCGGCACAGGAACCCCGCTACAACAGCGCCGGCTCGGTCATCCTCGACGCCCGCCCGGTCGATCTCGACGCCGCCGTCCGCTGGGCCGTCAGCCGCGTCGACCCCGGCCTCGCCGTGGTGAACATCACGACCCCCAACCCGTGGGAGCGCGAGTACGAACTGGTCTCCGTCATCGACGAACAGGCCTGGCTCATGATCCGCACCCCCGACGATCAACCGCTGAGCCTGTGGGACAAGAACCCGGTGCGCCTCGTCGCCCACGCGAAGATCGGACGCTTCGACAAGCGCGAAGTCGAACGCGAGCGCGAACTGCTGCGCGTGCTGAACGGGCGGCTGGAGGCGTTGGCGGGAGGCGAACCGTCGGAGTGAACCGCCGGGTGCCACGGGTTGACCCGAAGGGCAACCAGTGCGTTCGTCCTTCTCCCCTCGCGGGAGAAAGTGGCCGCGAAGCGGACGGATGAGGGGGCGGTCCGAAGGTTCCGACCATTCGCGGTGTGGCATGCTCAAGCTTGCTTGAGCATGGGTCCTTCTACTGCTCAGGTCATGCTCAAACAAGTTTGAGCATGCCACACGGAACCCCTCACCCCGACCGCGCAAACCGCCGCCGGTTGTTCTTCTCCCCGAACCCGTCCGGCAACCCGCCCGTCACGCGCACGCACCCGGTGCCCGCCACGCGCTCGATCAGTTCGATCAGTTCGCCCGTCGGGCAGATGCGCATCGTCGAGCTCCGCAGCGTGATCCGCTCCGTGCCGGTGCGCACCACCAGCGTCAGCGGCACCGCGGTCCGGCCCGAGCCGCCGCCCATCGTGGACTGCGAGCGCAGCAGGCCCTTGAGCTGCATCATCGTTTCCTGCGACGAGCCGTTGAGCCGGCGCTCGTCGATGATGATCTCCAGGTTCTTGGCGAGCTTCTCCGTCGCCTGCTCGATCGGCACGATCTTTTCGACGATAAGCTGCGGGTCGCCGCGCGAGAAGTCGATCGTGCCCAAGAGGAACACCACCGAGTCGGTCGTCAGGAACTCGCCGCACTCGGCGTAGGTGCGCGGGAACAGCACCGCGTCGAGCACGCCGAGGTCATCCTCGACGGTCACGATCGCCATGCGGTCGCCCTTGCGCGTGTTCACGATCCGGACCGACTTCACCAGCGCCCCGAGCACGCCCGCCTGCTCCTGGCGCCGCTCCTTGATCGTCTGCGTGTTGATCGTGCCGAAGCCCTCGATGCGCTCCTTCCACTGATCCAGCGGGTGGCTGGAGACGTAGAAGCCGAGCACCTCT
>CAXIWF010001533.1:0-12500 GCA_964036045.1 Eutreptiella sp. 'Long Island Sound 2002' | reverse complement strand
GGACGGAAGCGGTTGGAGCGTAACAGACTATGACCCCCAAGGGAAAAAAATGGCGGGGGATTGCCGCCCCCCCCCCCCCCTTAAGGACAGCCATGAGTAAAGGATAGCAAATGGGGACGCGAATGTGAGTCAAGGTCAATGGACAGCAAAGAGATGAAGGTAAGGGGACAGCGAACAAACAACTCTCACTAGTCAAGGGCCCAGAAAACACACGCAGGACCGAATCAGCATAACACAGAGCACGAGGCCCGCAGCAAGGCCGTGGACCCCAACCGTACCTCGCATGAATGGGGCTGTTTTTTTCGGACATAATCCTGGGCCCTCCCCTCCCCAGTCCCCAGGACCTTTGCCAAATGTATTTTCAAACGAGACCCGCGTGTGCCCCCCATCCCCCTGGCGCAAGCACGGCCGAAGTTACGGCTGAAATCACGGAAAACGACGGTCCCACGGGGATCCGATACTTAGAAAAGGCCGTGGTTATGCATGACCCACAGACAAGTGGCGCTGGGGCCCCATCACAGTACCGCAGGCTGAACAGCACATCGAAACAAACTCATGCGCAAATATTGCTCTGATCAGACAGAACTCTTCACAGGCACGCCCCTCTTTCCCACAACAAAGGGCTCACAAACACGTCCTCTTGCGCTCTGGGCCACAAAATCGTGGTCAGAAAAACGACGGTCAGATGGAGTCGCGGCGATTAGACAACCAATGCAAAACGGGGGGGGGGGGGTGATGCACAGGAGCATAAGGGAAGACTGGTATATACACAAATACACGCACCTTGTGTTCTGTTGTGTCTGGAATCCTCCAAAGAGGGGGGACGGCGGGCAGAGCACCCTCACAAGAGGCTTGCACAGAGGTAAAACATCAGAAACATATAATTCAGAATTGAAGCGATGCAATGAATGCGGCTGTGGTGGTCAGTAGGTCAGTGAGCCCCGGCAGTAGCGTACAATAGGACGAGGTACATCGTCAATGCCCTGCCTCCGGACCTCGTTTTCAGGGAGCGGACGCCGTGCGGCTTCTGTGGTGCTCGGTGGCTTGCACCACAACGCCCTCATTGCGCCTCGATTCTGGAAGCAATTTCTTCTTCAAACTGCGCCTGTTCGATCTCCAAAGATATCAGCTCCCGCTTCCAGTCCCACACCGTGTCCTTCTGCCGCTTGCGCGTCACATCGAACGTCAATCGCCACACCTGCGGGCGGCACATTATGGGGCTCAGAGGGAGCATCCGCACCGCGCGCACGCGGTACAGGGGCCTTGGCACAGGTTCTAACGCGCACTTTACAGACAGAAATATTACCATCGCAGAGACCCCAAATCAAGCGCTCGTGCGACCTCACCTGACGTGGAGTGGGAGCCAAAGGTCAGAGGCTGAGCCGCAGTGGAAGAAAAGGGAACCTGCGGGGCGGATGTGTGGACGACCACTTGGGCCCTTGAGGGCGAGACAAAAAACGGAGACCAAAAACAAAAAATTGCCACCAGTATTTGCGATGTCTCGACTGGCCTTGGGCACTGATCCCAACGGTGCACCAGGTGCAGGGGGTCAGGGGGGAGATCAGCGCCCTTAACGAAAAGGAAAAAGAAACGGCTCCTAAAGTACCCCCCCCCCCTCCCCCTGCTGTGCGCAACTGCGGCTGCAACCTCGCTTTCTTTGGCGGGGTTGCGAAGGAGTCCCCGAGTTCCTTGGCCACAGATCGACGATGGTCGTCACCCTCCAGAATCACTCTGGCATTCCAACAGCACTTCAAGTATCACGGGGCGGAGCCGCGACACACACACTGAGTTCCTTGGACCCTGGGGGTGGGGCGGGGCGGGGCGGGGGGCGGGGGTACCTGTGATCCCCCACCCCAAGTATTTGGTGAACACTCTGAGGGCAGCAAGGGGGTGGGCATATGCTCTGGCATGTAATCCTTGGAGAAAAGCATGCTCTTGAGGGCAGGCAAGATATCATATGGCTGTTGATCATAGCCAACAGTCAGGTCCCAGTCCATCCCGGCCTCATCTCATTGGCCCTCCTTGAGAAAAATCTTTATCGCCCTTGTTGCACTTTCAAACCTGTGGTGGGGTGGGTGGGTGTTCCATAAAGGCTGGTTGGGCACCACACAGCGTCCAGTGCTATGTGTCTTGTGTGAGCTGCATGTTGGTGGAGGTCAGACATGGGGGGGGACTGTGGGCAGGGCGCGCGCGGGGGGATGGGGGTCTCAGTTCATCTGTCCCTTGTGATCCTGAACTTCCCAACAACCCATAAAGCAGAGGCCGAGATTCCCAATTATCTGGGTCCGACCTGTCAGACCTAGTGCCGATGGATTTCGCTTGCCACTTCTCTTGGGAACCGCAACTCACACTGGTTTTGCTTGGCAAAAAAAATTGTGACCTGCTATGCATGGCCGGTGTTGGACTGTCCCCGCACAACCCTGCAAATACTCTTATGGTTGGATTGATTCACTGCAACAACTGGAATCAGTCAGCTCGTATGAGCATGGTGCAGCCATAGAGATGGCTGCGCTTGGCAACTGTGCTGCTTGGTTGGCGCCACTTGGTCGATGCCAAACAGTGGGAGTGCAGAACTTAGCCAAAATTGTCTGCTGCCAGCCTTCTTGTCAGAACCAACACTCTGTGAATAACTTTAAATTTGATCGGTGAACACTCCCTATGCATGTTCCAGCATCACCTCACAGATGGGTATTTCATACAAAGCTCTACTCAACGGATCCGCTGGGTTCAGTGGTGAATCCACATAGTACAAAGTGATGGATACACCCATCTCAATCTGCCAGAATACGGTGTTGAGTACACGCATGTGAATGTGCCATACCCCGAGCTGGTTGTGCTGGGCTCCGATGTTGTCCACAGTTCTGCAGTGATGTACACTTGCAATGTCTAAGGCCCCTAGCACCCTAGGGAGTTCCGTTGCTTGTCGCGTCTACACCCACCAGAGCTCTACGTGCCCCGAAATTCCCCCGACACCCAACCATATAATCACCCTACGAGCGCTCTGTAAGACAATGAACATAGGGTAGACATGGAACAACAACTGAACACTCTTTGGCATGCACTAAAGGCGCGGAGCCAATTTTGTCCGGTCACCGAGAATGTTCCGAAAACCCAGGTTGTCAGCTGACTCAGAGTGGAAGGGGTACGGGAGGTGGGGGTCCAGGGACCCGCCTGCCGGAACGAAAGTTACAGCAACCCCCCCCCCCCCCCCAACTCGGGTACACATTGCCCCCATCGAGTCCTTGTCGCTTGATGTGTTGTGATTGATAGGCCTCTAAGGGGAGTAGGGATATGCGTAGCAGGCGCCCAGACATTGCTCCATATTTGAGCACCTGCCTGTATAGGAGGAGATTGAAGACCACATATCCAAGGACCTAGATGCTCGCGAGCACTTCATGCATTTCCGCACAATCCATAGGGCAGTGCTGAGGCACCGTAGGTCGGCAGCGCTCCTTGTGTGTGGCCCAACCGGCACTGGTCTAGTAGGGTGCAGGTGGGCCAACACCCCAGTAGATGCTGCAGTAGGGTGCAAGCCGTACAGGATGTGCGGCAATGGGGTGAGATCCTTACGAGGCACCAGTTGAGCATCCTAGCGTAGGGAGGAGGGCTGGCCACTTCACTTCACAAGTCCTCCCCTTTCTAAGTGCTGTATATAACGTTTGACTGCTGACTTGCAAGAATCTGCCTCATGTACAATGTAAGGGCATGGACATGGGCCCCGAGAACAAGCCGTGCAAGTTTCAAAAATGACAGCCACGTAAAAGCTCCTCGGATACGGTAATCCAAAGATACAAGACAAGTGGCCAAAAGCCAAAAGACCACAACCAAAGCACGGTCCCCAGGCTCCGCCGGGTATCTTGGCCCCAATTTGAGCTGATGCGGGCATTGGGTGGTGCCCAAATACTCCAATTGGTACCATCCACTGATCTACGTAACCCCAGGTGTCTTTGGCCAACAGCAAGCAGCATCCACAGTCTCGGTTTTGGTGTATTTAGGGAGCGCCAACTCCCACACCCGATGCATGCTGTCTCAAGTAATTGGGTAATGGCGGCGAAATTGAATGCAGGGGTGTTAGAGCCCCTAGGGGGAATGTTTACCCGGCGCGCGCTCGGCGCATGCCCGGCGCGCTACCTTTGTATTACGTATCTTATCTCTAGCCCCAAGTTTGTCTTCACCCGAGGAAATCCCCCAAGTAGACCGCACAAGACCGCAAACCTTCCCTGCAAGGCACCTTGTATAAGCCGAAATATGAGAATTCAACTCCACAAAAAGTCACTCCCACCACTTCCAACCACCACCCTTTCCATCGTCATAAACTGGGTGCAAAGGATGGGCCAAATTTTTAGACACAGCGAGAAGGTACTCCAAATTGTTTGGTGAGGTGTGGTCAAAAGCAGGCACGGGTGGGAGATGGTCATAAAAAGATGCCCGGCGCGCGCCCGGCGTGCTAACGCTCCCCCCTAAGCTTGGTTGGCAACGCGCCTTTCACATTCATCAACTTCTCATGTGGATTGTCCGCCATGTCATCCGACTTGCCGGAAGAGGGGCAAGGTAGTAAGTACCCTTACCCTTTGTAGGTGGCTTGGACCCAAGTGCTAGTAATACATTCCAACTTCGGCCCATGAAGGCGTTCATACGTATGCAGTGTCAACAGAGCCCCGTGGCGCTCCATAACCAGGGCGGCCAAAGGAGCAACCTGTCAACGCATTGGACATACACACCATCCACTAAGAGTTTGGAACGGGAGTTGGCCGCGAACACCATCTTCCGGGGCCGACACAAACGGGGGCATGGGAGCCCGTACCCCGTGACATAGTCTAAACGGCGCGCGCTGCAAGTTGCTCCCCACCCCTGCCCCCAACCTCTCCGAAATGCAGCGCGCGACTGATGAGCAACACTTGGTGGTCCGAAAAACCCTGGCCCTATCTTATGCATATGCAGCAATGTTCGGCAGTTCTTTGCATCTCGCTCCGATCCGGGCTTTCGCAGGTACAAGACTGGTCAGTGGGTCAGTGAGGGGCGGGGGCGTCACTGGGTTCGCATCACAAAGGAGGACAGACACCTTCTCTGCCACTTCCACATCGCTACACCCCTTTCTGCGCTCCAGCTCCTCCTCCAGCCACTGCGCCCGCTGCTCGTCCGCCTGCCGCTTCTTCTGCGCCGCCGCACGCTGCGCGTACTCCTCGTCCTTCACGCGGGCCTCGATCGCCGCATAGTGCGCCTGCAGCTGGGCCTCCTCCTCCGCGATCTCCCGGTCCCGCTCTTCCCGGCTCAACCGGTTTTGCAGCACCAGGTCGTCCCGCTGTCGTTGGATTTGCCGCGCCCGCTCCTCGAACTCCCCTGCCATCGCTTCGATCTGCCGCTCGATCTCCGCCTGCTTCTTGCGCTGCTCCGTGAGCTCGTTTAACTGATACTCCTCCACCTCCAACATGTGCAACGTGTGCTTTAAATTTTGGATGGTGCTCATGCTGCGGGGCTCAGGTAGCCACACACGAAACAAAGCGCTGTGCATTGGGAAGCCACAGGAGGATGCGAACATCAGGACGTTTGGTAACTGGAAAACAAATTCGGACCTTCCAGTGGCCGGCTCACTATTTAGGCGCACGATTAGACGGCGGTTGCAGAGCAACCGGCAGTGCTGGGAGGAAAACCGACGGCGGTTGGACGGCAACCGACGGCAGTTGGAGAGTGGCGGAGGGCGGTTGGAGGGTAACCAACAGCGGTTGGGGGTACCAACGGCGGTTGGAGGGTATTGGGTGGTGGTTGGAGGGTAACAGCCACTGGTGAGGGACCACGCTTTCCCCGTCTAACAGACTAGCGGAATTTGCAACTCCCACTCACCGCTCTGCACAGTTTGCCCACCCTCTCTCACCGCGTTCCCAACCGCTACCACTACCGGAGAGAGGCTAGTTCCACCCGCCCGCTTCGCTACTGCTGCAATCCAGGCGAATGGTGGGCAGCACTGCCCCCATGCCAGCGTTGCTTCACACAAATGCGGAGGCGGGGGTGCTCCGCAAAGGCTGGTTGGTTCTGAACCCACCTTGTGTACTGGTGTGCTAAACCTACTTGGCTGCAGCTGCACCTGCCGACCACGACCTTCTCTGCCGAACGTTCATCAAACGTGCTCGCACAGGCTCAAGCACCAGTCCCACCGTCGTCCTGGATCCTACCAAACAGAGGCGGAGGGGGTTACTTATTTCGCCACATGCATGACGCGGGCTGTGTTCTGCCCCAAAGCTGTGCAATGGCTGTGATATCCGGAGTCTTTCAGTTGAAGAAGGGGCTCAAAATGAGTTGTATTCGTCCGTTTGGGCACCACCACTGGACTAGGATCATTTTTGGAAAACCATGGTTTTGACCCGTTTTTGAGCCATTTGTGGTCCCAAATTGGCCCATTTTCAAGGCCCTTTCGGCCTTGAGAGGGGCAAAAATTGCTCAACATGGGCTCAAAATGGGACCATTCCACTTGTTTATGCACCCCCAATAGTCCAAAAGTATCTTTGGAAAAACAAATTTGTGATCCATTTTTTACTGCTTTTTGGTCCCAAAACAGCCTAGGCCTAGGCCAAGGCATTTTGTGACTTTGGAGTGGCCCAAATGGCTTGAAATAGGCTCAAAAGGGGGCCATTTCACTGCTTTGTGCAGCCCAAATGGTCTTAGAATCATTTTTGGAAAAACACATTTTTGACCCATTTTCGACCCATTTTTGGTCGCAAAACAACCCATTTTCAAGACATTTTGTACCTTTGGAGGGGCCAAAATGGCTTGCAATGGGCTCAAAATGGGCTCATTTTACTTGTTTAGGCACCCCCAATGGTCTGAGGATCATTTTTGGAAAAAACACATTTTTGACCCATTTTTGACCCATTTTTTGTCCCAAAAGAGCCCATTTTCAAGGCATTTTGGGATTTGGGAGGGCCAAAATGGGCCACCACGAGCTCAAAACGCGCCAAAAACACTTGTTTTGGCATTCCGTGCGGTCCAGGATCATTTTTGAAACAAGTCTTTTTTTCGCACCCGTGGACCTTGTTGACCCATTTTGGCACCCACCTCTTTGGGCTACCTTGTGCAGCTTACCGCAGCCCACTGGGCCTAGGTATGGGGGTCTAGGCGTCGGTTAGGGCAATTTTGAGGGGTGGAAACCACCAAAAGTGGGTGGTTGCGGGTGGATTAGGTGCGCTCGAAATCGCATTTTGAGCCACGTAGCCCAAGATATGGTCTGTTTTTGGTTTGGGGCCGTCAAGGCCAATGTGCACAAATTCTGGGGCTTTTGGGGGCCTTTTTGGGGGCGGTTCGCGGACATATTGTGGAGTTAGAGGGCCCTAGGGGGCCCTTCGGGACGGGCAAGTCTAGCTGCATATGTAGAGTAGCCACTAGTCCCCTTCTTTTGGCCGTTTTTAGCAGGTTCTAGGGCAGTTTTTAGCAAAAAAAAAAAAAGAAGCTGATTTTGGCCCTAAATTGCAGATTTTGAAATGGAGGTCTGATACTTGCGACGCGCATTCCCGGCCGCCACCGTTAAATTTCTGGCTCATACTTTGTGTGGTTGTCCCTCACACTCTTAGGTACCATCCACCAAAATTTTGGCCAAATGTGAAGCACCACGACGGAGCTGTGCTTTTCCCCCATTTTGCGTGTGCTTGCTTGCTTGCTTGCTGCTTGCTTGCCAAACCTGTTAGGTCCACCCTAGACACTAAAGAGGATCATAAAACCAAGACTGGTTCCACCAGCTCGGTGACCCTAACCCTAACCTGGGCAGGGAGGGGTGCCACGTGCGCAGGGGGCCGCCTCCCATCCACGCTCCAGCGCCTGGGCAGGAAGGGGTGCCACGTTGGCAAGGGGAATGAAAAAATGTTTTCGGGCGCCTTCGGCGCCACCATATGTATGGCCGGCAGCTATTGACCCTTGGCAACGAAGTGGGCCCGGAGGGCAAGGAAGGGGGGGGGGTGACGTACCAGAACTGATGAGACGTCCCCCTCGTGGGCAAGTTTTTGCACGCATTTGTGTGGGTTCCCCGGATTGGCATTGCACAAAAGGTGATGTGGATGCATTAGCCTCGGGAGCAGGGGCAAGGAACGCAGGGGAAGAGAAAAGCGTGCAAATACAGAGCGTCACGGCCCATGACTTTGGCATCCCCAAAACATTTGCGGGATGGGCCAACAACCAGAGCGTAGTTGTAGAAACTGGCACATAAAAGCATGCACAAGATGAGCACAACAAAGGCAAGGTCTCCTGGTTCCATGCCTCTCACCGGAAAACCAAATATGATACCAACAGAGGGATGAAGAAGGAGCACACGAGAACGTGATGGTTAACAGCACTTGCATCTTTGCATCCACATGTCCGTGCGGTCTTGTTGTAGACGAAAGTGCTCCAATGTCCTGATCCACAACTCAGCCCCAGGGAACAGAAGAGGGGGAGGCCAAGAAGGGAAGAAGGGAGACCTGATTCAACCCTAGTTCCCTACATGGCTAGCCGGCGTCTTGTTTAGAAGGGCCCAAATGCCATCTACTGCCTGGGTCACTTGCTCGAGAGACCGGCCCGAAACAGGCATGCTCCCCCCCTGCTGGTACTGGGTCCGTAGATTGTCTGTTCGCGACATAGCTGAAGCAGTGGATAACTTTGGGCTTGTGGTAACATGCGGTCTGGTGTCGAAGGCATCCGCAGTGTCTGGGCTGGGCTCGCTATCGGATTCATGTGGAAGGCTATGGCCCAGGGTAGAGTCAGGGTGCGGTTCAGGATGAGAGTTGCAATGCTGGTGGAGGTCAAGGAGGGTCTCATGAGACTTTTCAGATTCATGAGGCGGGTCAGGTTCGTCGTAGCAACATGTGCTGGGGCTTTGGTCAAGGTCAGAGCAACGAGCAAGGATAGGCCCAGGGCCAGGCAGGGAGCGCACAGTGGGGCTGAGGTGGTCAGAGTGAGGCTCAGATGCTGGTTGACTGTTCTGGCAAAAGACTTCGGAGCGGGCAAAGGCGGTATGCGCTGTGCTCGGGACGGAGCAGGGCGTGGGGCTCGGCGTTGGACAGGAGGTCGCAGCATTGGAACAAAGAGTGGGGCGGGAAGTAGGGCTGGTTTTGGGACTGGGTTCATCTCTCTGATCCACATCGACATTGGCATGGTGCTTGCCATTTGTGGACTCGTTGTGGGGATCAATGATAGCACCATGTGGTAAAGCAACGTGGAGGCTTCGATTGCCAACATGAGAATCAGCGTTGGCGGCAAAGATGGAGCATAGGCCAACATCGGAAGCAGGTTTCGCGCTGTGCTGGGCATTGGATGTTGTGTGCACGTCAGGCTGAGGGTCAGCAGTGCTAGTGGGTTCAGGGTTGGAGTGGTCATTGGCTGCAAGCAGCTGCTGAACTGCATCCCTCAGTCCCAGTCTCAGGTCATTGGCATCGACCCACTGCATCCACCGAGCTGTCACTGTAGAACTACCGTTCTGTGAACTGGCCGTTTCAAAGAGAGCCTCAAAGAGGGTGCCCTGAAAAGCGATGAGGATGGAAAGGGCACCAAACGGTGATGGGATCTGCACCGAAAACGCCCCATTTTGTGAAATCCATCTCCCACATCCCTTCGCGACTCAATACCCGCAGCACGTGGAACCGATGGACGGGTAGGGACAGGCAGGCAGCGACACAAGAGCTGAAGCCGAGCACGTTCGCAACGCAAGACCAAGGCATGGCGCTGCTCGTCCTTTTGATTCCAAGCGGGGTACGCATCCAAATCTGAGGGTTACAGTCTGCAGGACAGCTGGGAAAAATTTACAAGGCGTCAAAAATGCAAATAGACGGAATACGGGGTCTTTTGTACCCCCTCCCCCATTGTGCAGGAGACGCCTAAGTCCCAAATTAACACGGTCTCCTGTACCTTGAACAACCTTGCCCTGAATCGTATCTGACACACGCACGCTGGGGGGTGGGGTGGGGGGGGGGGGCAACATGAGGTGATTGGCCATGCTTGGCCTTCTTTATCATCCCTTCGTCACGAGAGCGGCCATCACAAACCAATCACCCTCCAAAGTGCAAATGGCAGTTGGCATTTGCAGTCTAACTGTAAACCGTGCACTCCAAACCCAACCCGTTGGCTTCTCAGTCAATCAGTGAATCAACCTTAGGTCCTAAATCAATACAGTATGCACACCTACTGGAGAAGTGCGTCTCTTGGCAGTAAGTTCAACGATGGCCTTCACAGTTCACATGTCAGCAAGGCGATGCGCCTTTTGGACGGGGGGCCTCAATTGGTCAGGTGTGGACCCGCCACTTAGCTCCAGCCGCGCCTGCCTCACGACCTTCATCGCCATCTCAGTTCCATGATTTTCCGTGTCACGCAGACAGTGCTTTGCAGTTCGTCCCGTCCCTCGTCCCTGGATGGGGTAAGAGTCGGGCTGCTTCTACAGGGTTCAGGGCATTGTCGCCTTCGGACTGAGTTTGGGGCGTAGCGTTTGTTGTGTCCCACTTTGGCTCCCACCGTCGCACTGGCATGCTCGCTTGCGCTGGCCCCTCTCGGCCACACACCTGTGTTTCCGGGTCACCTGGTCGTGGGGGGTGGGGCGGTCAGAGGTCACCCTTGTGGGCCACTGCCACCGGCCCTGGGCTATTTAGGTCCTTAGGATTTAAAAACCCCAGTGGGTACTGGCTTTTTGGAGGTCAACATACAGCCATACAGAGGGTGGGAAGGCTGGGCGGCGCCGAGGCGCCTGCATGTGTGGTGTGTGTGTTTGCGTGTGCGGTTTTTCCCTGTGCCAAGTTCCAGCACTTCTCAGAAGACGGCCGCTCAAGTGGCAGCGCACCCGGCGTTTGCCGTGAGGGAGGTGGTTCGAGTCCCGGGATCGGTGGTCTCCCACCGATCCCTTCGAATACCGGACGGGACCTCCTGTCGACCTGTTCGAGTACAGGTGGCGGCGCGCACTGCTGCAGGTGTGTGTGGTTCCTGCGTGTCACTTTTTGGGGGTTGGGGCAAAACGGACGAGACCTCCACCCGATCCACCGGTACCGGTGGTGGCGCGGGTTGCTGTAGGGGGGGGTGGACGGGGGGAGGGGGGGGCGATAAAATCCAGCACCACTCGGGGAACTGTTCATTTTAGTTTGACCTTGCCTTTGTAGCATCCACATCTCATGCAAAGCCTGCAGCATGTTGAGTCTGGACCAAATAGTAATCACCATGGGGAAACCTTGTCACGGAAGAGCATGAGAGTTGTGGTGGTTGTGTGCAAATGCTTCCTTGGGGTCACGTGAACAATGGATGCTGCGCTGGTTTCGCAATGTCGCGGGGCATTGCATTTTGCACACCATCATGTCTGTGGCATTGAAAGAGCACTTGCAAAGAATGAAAGCGGGCATGCATGGGTGGTTTTCGTCGACGTGGGGCAGAAAAATGATGACTATCTCATTCTACAGCCTCATGCTTTGGGACAGACCTCAGGGTGGTATCGTTTCTCGCCTTGCAGAGGTACATCTAATAGCTGGCAGTCTGGGAATACGGCAGCCATGGTCATGTTGGCGATGTAAACAATCTGCATGCAACGGGCGAGCAAATATAGCAGATTTGGCGAATGGACAAAATGGCATACGAACATTGAGTAGGTATGCTTTTGTTTATTCTGTTTGGGGTCCAGGCCGTGGTAAGCTGGCGAAAACCTCTCAGCAGATGCCACTCGAGGAATCAAGGATCATAGCTGTCCTGCGAATGCTACGATTGCCCTACAAAGCAATGTGGTAACGGGCATCGCCCCTTTGATTAGGTATGAAAAGATGCACACACACACACACACACGCACACACACACACACACACACACACACACACACACACGTACACACACACACACACACACACACACACACGTACACACACACACACACACCCCATGCACAGGTCGGCCCCGACGTGGATATACATGCACACGCACAGCGAGCGAATACCGGTTGCCCCACACACCCCACACGCGCGCATGCATGCACGTACGCACATGCGCACACACTGTGTGAATGAGACCAAGCACGCGGTAAACCACTGTGGACGAACAGGGAGCAGGCAGGCAGTGGTCTGAACAACTCGTTCGGCCAACGCCCAATAAAATGTCACAATGCCATATGATGAATGTACAGTACCGCCACCTTGTGCTGATGCTCATTGGTAGCAAACATCCCCCCCCACGGAGGAGTGGCCGGCTCTGCAAACCAACTAGCAGTCACACCCTGGCCGTATAGACACCTAGCACCAAGCAGAGAGGCTCAGTATCTGTCCCCCCAGTGCAGTGTACCAGCCATCGGAATTGCACATCACCCTCATGGATATACCTGACAAATATGAGGGGCAGTCTTGGCACGGCAACATGAGGGTGCACCTTGTTTCAGGGACCTGAGGGAGCTGGGGTGCAACTACAATGTCCAGACTACATTCGACCCCCTGACAATACACACACTCATTGCAGTAAGGGGTGGTTGGAGACAAGTATGGGTGCATCTGTCCCCACAGGCACACAAAACCCTCATCTTCCAAAAC